>PVIA01006200.1:0-101252 GCA_004024845.1 Tonatia bakeri
TCTCCTCAGTGGCTGAGTTCTCTAGACAATTTTTAAAATCTCACTGTTGGCTTGGGGGCTGGGGTTGTGAATGTTGCCATGGTGTAGAGAGGACTTATTTTTCTGACTTAAATTTTCTGACCACGTCTGCTCTATCTGCAGATAAGGATCCCCTTAGCCTGGCTTGACCTTCTGAGTTGAATCTTCCTCTAATACATTCACTTGTGAAACTGCATCGCATTTCTAAATGAGCATCACGAGAACAGTTATATTTGCATTTGAGCCAGTATGAGTGGCAGAAGTTTACTTTTCTGGGTAGCAAAAGCCAGGAAATAGATCAAGAAATTATTTTCAATGTTTCTTGCAGGATAGTTAGACAAATATCAAGTGCTGTTAGAAAACCTGTGGAAATATTGACATCATGGTATCTAATTTCTTTCTGCTTAGTGGATCTACACCAGATCTTGGGCAATTTCCATTTAAATACATACCCCTAAAGCCTTCAAAGTATTCATGGAGTTTGCTTTGCACATTGCATGATAATATTCGGAATTCATTTGAATCACTCTGCTTCTCTAGTCAACTTAGCTATGAGATTAAAATCCAAGTTATTTTATTTTCCTCAAGACAAAAATTAATTGTGGATATTGCTTATTAGACTAACTAGTGGGCTCTGTTGTTTTATCATTCCGTGAAATACTGTACTTCCATTTTCCATTATAGTGCCATTTTCTTGTAAATTAAATCCTGTAGAATAAAGATGAATTTGGCATCCAACTAAATTTGAATTTATTTTATTATATAGCCTCCTCCCATAAAGAGCTGACTCCCCTTTCCCCCTCCTCTATTTAGATAGGGATTTATCTCCTTTCAAAACACAAATATTCTAGAAAAATTGTATGTGATAGAATTTTTCTAACCCAACAAACCATTTTAGCACACTGTTCCAGTTTATGTATTAATAATTCCTACAACTCCATTTTTAAATGCAAGAAATTTCCTGGGCAAAAATTGTTACTAGTGGAATATCAAGACAATTACTTATATTTAAAAGATAATTTTTATGATGAACTTATAACAATAATAATATTTGTTGGTCTCTTAATTATAGCCAGGAACTGTACTACATTTAAGTACATTATCTTACGTAATACAACACCCCTATAAATGTGATATTTTATAGTGAAGAAACATGCCTGCTATAGGTCATGAGGCTCATGTCTGTCTACCCCAAAGCTGTGCCTTTAAATGCTGCATCATACACACCCCAGTGATAGCCTCTGGTAGGCAACACTCAAAGTGACCAGTGATGCCTTTCTGCCCTCTACACGCAACCACAGCTCCACTCAGTGCCATTATGGTTTTCCATTAGACTTAGACACAAGTGCATTGCTGGTTTGATTCCTAGTCAGGGCACATGCCTGGGTTGCAGGCCATATCCCCAGTATGGGGTGTGCTAGAGGCAACCATATATTGATGTTTCACTTCTCTTTCTCCCTCCCTTCCCCATCTCTCTACAATAAATGAATAAAATCTTTAAAAACGACACAAGTGCAATATTCATATACAATAATGGTAATATACTTTTTGTAATACAATCACAATAGCTAATATAGTAGATGCCATCCTAAACGCTTTACATATATTCAATCTTCATATCAACTTAAGAAATAGGTTCTCTTATTTTCTGTATTGCCCATGGTTTGTAGATGGCACAGATGGGATTAAATCCAATCCTCTCCCCGTGCCAAAGTTGAAAAATAAAATTACAGAGAAATTTGAGATCATCTATGACTTTATGACCCAAACAGAACTACTATTTAGCTGAGTTTTCTTCTTGCAGATCCTATGCCTGTGCATAGCTACAGAGATAGGTGGGCAACTACTCTTTTAGAAAGATTGAATTATATTACACATAATATCTGGCAACTTACTTTCCACTGAACAAGAAACCATGACATTTTCTTCCTGTCAATAATGAGAGATAACCATTGTTGATTTTTAATGGCCACATAGGTTATTCCTTTAATTTAGTTAATCAATCCCTTGTTGGACATTTGGGTTACTGTCTTTTTATTCTATTAAAATACAAATGGAATTTTGTTTATGACATCAGCCTTTAGTAATATATCAAACTTGACCCAATTCAGCAAATTCCTGTGGCTTATGAGAAAAACTTTTGTGAAATACCTGTGATCCAGTCAAAGCAGAGCCTCAGTTCAGTCAGATTTGAGATAGCGTTTACATCCAAGACAATCCTTCAACAAACATGACAGCCCCTCATGTTTACCTTGCATGTGAGAAAGTTCTCCCTGTGTCGTTTCTTACCTATGGCTTGGGCAGACCCGGTTTTCTGTTACATAGCCCCACCTCTAGCCATGGCTCTGCCTAGATGAAAGTTGTTTGTCCTAATGATGAACAGTCCAGGAGATGGGAAATTTTATATATATCTGAGTCAGAGCCTATCCTGCCTTTTGTAAGAAAGTCATATATTCATTCAAAAACTATTCAGTAATTATTTTATCTGTGTCATTAGTGGTCCTTATCCTCCAAAATAATCAGTCTAATAGGAGCATGTCAGGATGCTATTTGCTGCCGTAAGGGAAGGCCCTGTGCCTGTTGACCTTAAACAACAAGGTCACTTATTCTTTAACACAAATGTGTAAGTGGGGCAAGCTCCAAGCCTGATTCTGTTAACCCATAGTTCTGTGCTCTGCCCTCCTTGGCTTCAGGACTCTATCCTCAGGCCAGTTAGAAGATGGCTATAACAGTTCAGGCCTCACATGCAGACTCCAAAGTAACCCGAGGTAGAAATGGGACTCTCTCTTGTGTCTGTCTTTAAGAACAAGGAAACTCATCTTAGAAGCCCTGCCACCTACAAGCATCCCTTGCAGATTTCAAGGGCCTGATCTGGGCAGCCTACCCATCCTTTAATCAGTCACTGCCCAGAGATCTACCCATTAGTGCTGGGGTGGGGTCAGCCTCTGAGAAGCTCATGGTCCTGAAGGGAAAAGATAGATGGCTGAGCACAGTCTGGCTTCTGTTAGGAAGGAATGTGGGCAGAAATGGGTGCAGCACTCTCTGTTAAAGAGGAAACTGCCTTTTAGAAGTGTCATAAAGAATCATCCAGGCAGTGGGAAGAGCAGGTGTTAAGGTCTTGAGGCAGAAATGACATGTTTCTTGTGTTTGAAAAGATAAATGGTGGTGGAGCCAGTGAGTGGGACATATTCTGTGCCTCTGAGTTCACATGGAGGCTCTGAGACCTTGTCCTGAAAGCAGGACGACCCGGTGGGTTTAGCACAGCAGTGACATGATTTAATTCATGTTTATGACAGATTCCCAGGCTGCTATGTGAGGGTCCTGATGGTAAGTAGCGAGGGTAAGAACACAGAAATTGGAGATGCAAACAACTGGCCTAACCTGAGGAGAGAAGTGGAGAGACTTGAGAAATATTTAAGAAGTCAGTTGGCCAGTCTTGGCAACGAATTGGATCTGGGGGAGGGGAGGGAAAAGGTGCTGTTGAGGATGACTTAGAGATTTCTCTCTGAGCAGTTAGACAACTGGCATTGCCATGAGTGAGGAACAATCGAATTAAAGGTAAAAATAATTCACTTTGAGTAAAATGAATTCAAGGTGCCTGTGAAATATTTGGAGATGAAGAGTAGTAACAGTAGCAGTGGTTCAGACACCATTCAGAGTCTTTTATTTGTATGAAATAATCAAATTTTCACAATAACCCAATGAGGTAGATGATGTTACCTTCATTTTATAGACGTGGTAACTGAGACCCAGAGAAGTTAAGCAATTTGGCCAGAGTTACATGGCCAGTGGGTGTCATATTGGTTACAAGAGCCTTCCAGACTGGAACTCGAAGTACTAGAAATACTCAGCTTATCCGTGCTGAGTAGAGCTGTGGGAGCAAACAAAATCACCCAGGTAGAGCCGAGCCCTGGGGCTTCCATGATCTGATGTAGAGCCCGAGAGACACAGAGGACTGCAGAGGAGGGGGGTAAAGGGGAAGGGAGAGGAAGCCTTCCTATAGGTAGGCTTTTTAAAAATAAGTGTCATGGCCAGAAAGAAGTGGGGTGGGGGCTGGATGGAGGTGGGCAAAGGGGGCCAGGAAATGGGGACATCTCTAATAGTGTCAATGAAAAAAGCAAAGAAAAAAAGTGTTGAAATAAAAAACAAAAGTATTTGGCTCATTCACAAGCTAAGAAGCAGGTTGTAAAAGGTTCTTCACTTCTGCCAGAGTGTATGGAATGTGACCATGTATGTTAGCACTCAATGTGCTGCCACTTACAAATTGTAGTTTGTATACATTTATGCAAGCCACTTATTTGCATTAGGGTTAGCTTCTACTGCATAAAACAAATAAACTGAAAATAGTAATAACTTAACCAATATAGGGGTTTATTTCTCTCTTTGAGAAAACTGCAGCAACAGCCAGTTCAAAGCTGATGGCCCCGCAGAGTTCTTAAGGATCAAGGTGCTACCTAGCTTATAGTTCTTCCATTACTGTGAGTTGGCCCTTGACCTCATAATGGCTGCCAAATTCCAGCCATCTATCTCTGCTGTAGAAAAATGGATGAAGGGAAAAGCAGACTAAAGAAATAGTTTATCCCTTCCTTTTTTCCCCCACTTTTTTTATTGTTCTATTACAGTTGTCCCAATTTTCCCTCATTGCTCTCCTCTGCCCCGACCAAGACTTCCCAGAAATCTCTCACAAAACTTCAGCTTACAGCTTAATGGCAATTCTTGATAATACGGTCACACCTAACTTCCCTGGAAGCTGGGAAACAGTCTTTTCATTGGGCATAAAACCAAGAAGCTTTCACTAAAAAGGAAGGAAGAATGGATATTGGCAGGCAAGAATCCTTCTCTGCCATCATCAATTTGCTCTTTTGTAAAACAGGGATTCGAATAGTTGCTTTACCTCTCTTGTTGGTTTGTTGTGGGGACCAAATGTTATAATAATTAGGCAAATGCTTGATAAATTATAAAATACTACTGTGAGAATGACCATTGACTCTGCTAGCACACAGTAGGTATTTATACTTTGAATGAGAAAATCTTGAACAAAGTTAAGAGTTTTCACTAATTTGTAGGTTCAAAAGCAGGAGAAGAGAGCATTTTCCTGCAAATCTTGTCTTTCAATGATAAAGCCTTCCTTCGCTTTCAGAACCAATTTCAGAATAGCCAGTGTTGAAATTTGATTAGCTCTGCAGTAAAATATGCCATCAGTATTGCCTAGTGTCTGCTGAACGCAGGCACTGTCCAAGGAATGCTTTCTGGTAGTTAAAGCACGGGAATTAATGTGGGGGCAGTAGCTCACGTCATTAACCCATCTGGTCCTCACCGTTCTGACTTATTGGTAACGTAATGAGGATTCCAGACCAAGCTCTCTTCTGATAATTGCATTTAAAGGATTGGCTCTATCATTCGGGAACTAGTTGCAGTGATCATTAAGAAACTGAATGCAAGGCTAGCAGGGCATTTTAGATACTGTAGCTGCTGATTGTGCCTGGAGATTCTCTGCCATGGGTAAAAGCAAATGAAGTTCTTTCCCCTTTTAAAATAAATCTAGGGTAGACAGGGATTTTCTGAATATTAATATTCTTTTTAAGTTTTGAGTTTGAGAAAGATGATGTTTTTGCATTAAAAACTGACCTTTAAGATTATTCTGTCACATGCAGCAAAGAATTCCTATTATCTTTCATTATAAATGTGCTTTATTTGCTCACATCAATTTCAGATTTCTCTAAAAGTGGAATAGTGACTGCTTTTGTGTGGTACTTTTCATTTTAGGATTTGAAAGATTTGGGAGCTTCTTCTCTTTCCTCAGACCCCTGTTCCGTGACCCGAGTCGGACTATAAATGTGCAATAAGCGTTTGCTGAGTTAGTGCGTCATCACCTCATGTGCTCATGGACCTTGGTGCTTCCTGAAAGAGCCTGAGGGGCAGATATGAGGACAGAGCCCTGGCATCAGCCTGCTCCTTATGATGTCCCCTTTTTCCTTTCCTTGACCTGATGCCTATTGCTCAGTGAGGGAACTTTGCAAAGGGAAAGGGAACTAACACAATTAGAGCTAATTTAGTTATGACAACTTTTGTTATGTCACCTCAACGAAAAACTGAAAAGATGCTTTATAAGTTAAAATACCATATTGCAAGTAAAATGGGAAAAAGTGGTTGACGTATTATAAGCCAAAATTCTAAGAATTCAGCTTCAGCAATCTGGGGAGTTTCCCTGGTTGGCAGTGGTATGCCTCAGTGAGTTTCACTTATGCTCCAGAGCGTGAGTCCCATCGGATAGTCATTAACTGTGCTTTTCCAGTGCCCTCCAGCCTTCAGCTGAGATTCAAGGGGCACCTAGAGCGAATTCAGATGAAGAGTAGTGGGCAAAATCAATCAACACTCTAGATTTGGAGTCAGGAATATGTAGTGGACATGCTAATTGCCAGTTTTAGTCTAAAGTTTTCCTGTGTAAATACAGTGATTGCGTAGGGAAGGAAGTAGATGTTATTATCCCCATTTTGCTGTTAAATAAATGGTCAGAGAGCTATTTGATTGATTGGCACTTAACCCTTGGTGTTCAGTGTTCAGGTAATAGGCTCTGAGGTCAATTCAGTCATTAGAAAAGAACCCAAGAATTTAAAAATAAACTCCTAATTCAATGTGAATGTAAAACTTCTTATGGGGAGAAACTAATCAGTGACTTTCCCTGCCACGACCTCTTTAGAAATTGACTATCTTTCACACAAAACAATAATAAAATGTCCCCAATGGAGTTGCTGACAGGACAAAAAGAATAGGACATTTACCTGTGTAACAAGACAAACGGAACTCAATTCCTGTGTCCTGAAACAAAAGAAGTTAAGAATTCCTTGTGAGAGTCTCAAAAATATATATAAACAGAATTCCTTACTTCCCGAGGAATGGTCACGGCAGGCCCATGCTGGAGCTGTTGGTGGGGATATACACAGATGTGGAATTATGCGCACCAGGGAGAGAAAACAAGGATGTTTCAGCAAGGGCTAACCTTCTTGCTAAATTTTTTCCCAGGAGTACTATTTAGATTTCACACCATCACTACACAAATGACAAATGAAAAACTGGTCTGTGAACTAATGGGAGGTAAATAAGGGAACGGTGTAATGTCATCAAAGAGATGAAATGAGATGTCTGAGCTTTAAGGGAAGTAGACTTAACAAGTGATTCTTCAATGGAATGTGAAGTTTCTTAGATTCTCTGTCATCCTATGTTCAATAGGTAGCTGAGTAGCTCTTACTATGAAATCTCGAAATGAACTCATGGGAGGAAAAATGCTGAGGAATATATTAACCTTGACAGTATTATGGAGGGAAAGACAGTTTGAAAAGAGTTGAATCAAGAAGCCTACACTGCCTGGTCTTGAGCATTCTCAAGCTACCCACAGTGCAGGAGGTCTGAGTGGTGGTTGACCGATCTCTACTCAGGAGCCCTGGGCCACTGTGTAAACTGGCACATTCTGGGCAAGTCACTTGACCCCTCTATGTCTAATTTTTTACATCCATAGAAGGGGACAAAAAAGACACTAGCATGGCATTTGGAAAATTGTGTTCCATGGAACACTAGTCTACTATGAGACCTCAAATTTACCTCACAGGGAGATACCAACCAACCATATCTGTGATTAAATTAAGTTCGGGACATGCAGGATTAAACAAAGTTTACAGGGTTTATTGTAGGCCTTCTTGGAGCCTAGAAAGGCTAAGTTTTGATGCAATTCTTTGAGAAAATAGTATGTTAATCATAATTATGGGAAAACAAAAGAAATTTCATACCCAGCCTGCATACTGGGAATGTTACAAAGATCTAACGAGGTAACAGATGTAACAGCACTTGGAAAGGGCAAAGCACTACCTGAACATTAGGCATCTTTAAAGATTCCCAAAGACTTGAGGGTTTAGGGGCTGGCTGACACCACGGAAGCGTAACACTTTTCTATGCTAAGGAGCTTCCTCCTTATCCAGCTTCCCCAAGGCTATGGATCTAGTTGGGGAGAAAGGAGTAGGATTCCAGCTTTTGTAGGAATACTGTAGTATGTTTCTCAGAGTGTGATTCTCAGAACACTTGCATGGGAACTATCTGGGCTGCCTATTATACATTCACATTCCTAGGTCAGCGGGTCTAAGAGGAGACCAGGGGTCCAAATTTTTAGCAGATATTTTAGTTGATTCTTGTATACACTATAATTTGAGATCCACCAGCCTGAAGGGTCTTTGCACAGATCAGAATCTCCAAAACTTTAAAAATTCATGTAACCCCTTAAGGGGCGTGCTAAGGGTGAAGTGGTAAAGAACTTCTTCCCTGGGGGAGCTCTTGTTGGACAGGAACCAGTCTGTCTGGTGCCAGAGGAGACATCTCATTTTTCAAATAACTTTCACTGAACCCCTGTTCTATGCCCCAACAGGGTGCTTTTAGTACAAATGTGTAATGCTTACAAGTCAGTATTATCCCCTTTTTGTGGGAAAGCAAGCTGGCTTTCCTAAGGTCACCTAATGAATTTGTTAGAACCCTTTAGGTTGCAGTGACAGAGAACCCA
This sequence comes from Tonatia bakeri, assembly GCA_004024845.1. NCBI lineage: Eukaryota > Metazoa > Chordata > Mammalia > Chiroptera > Phyllostomidae > Tonatia > Tonatia bakeri. The sequence continues at coordinate 8,564 of PVIA01006200.1, forward strand.
ACCCATTCTGACTTAAGTGAAAAAAGGATTTATTGGTTCATATATAGAAAATCTCCAGTGTTATAATGGTTTTGGGTGGGGCTGGATCCAGGGGCCCAAATAATGTAATGAAGTCTCAGACTCAGCAGGTTCTTCTCTCAAGGTGACAGAAAAATTGCCAGCAGCTCCACGCTATGGAATGAAGGTTGGAAAACTGTGGTCCCCAAAGCTGACTGCTTGTATTGCCAATAAAATTTTATTTAACACATCCTTGCCCATTCGAGTACATTTGTCTATGGCTGCTTTTATGTTGCAGTAGCAGAACTGAGTATTTGCAACAAAGTTAGGCAGCCCATAAACCCCAAAGTAGTTATGATTTGTCTTTACAGAGAGTTCGCTGACCCCTGCAGGAGAACCCAGGTTGTGTGGAGGTTTGATTTGAACCTCTGAGAGGTATTATTTATTGATTTCAAGAGCATCAGACCCTAGAATCTGAGATTTTAAGATAAACAAAGAACAGACATTATTTCAAGATTGTCACTTTGAATTAACACAAGAATTGGAAATTCACTTATAATTTAAGTAAACAAGTTACATTCCCAAAACAAATATATTCTGTGGATTGAAAGAACAATAGAAGGAATGTTTTATATGTTTTTGTAGTCAGTACATGTTTTTGTGTTTTTGCAGTTGAAGGTTCCATTCCTGGGAGATAAAATAGGAATTTTGTATTGAATATCTCCAAAAGAACTTTGCTGATAACATCTATTATCTCAATAGATATAACAACACAGACCTGGATAAATTTAAATTTAAATGAGACTTTTTCCCTACTGGTCTGGTCTATTAGCAATGCTGTTTGTTCACTGACCCCTGTGGTCATAGAATATAAATAGCCACTCAGCACAGTACTTAGAAAATATGAAGTGTTTGACATAATAGGATTGTTTCCTCTCAAAACAATCCTAGAGATTTTGACCTAGAGATTCTTTCAATATTAACCAAGTCTGAGTGAAGGTTTTTATGTTTATGGCCCCAGCTTTGACCAGGTTTGAAGCCGTTCTGATCTACAACCCAGTTGGGAGAGCATGTCTATCAATACCCGACCAAAACCCAGAATTGGGTCTCATTGCCTGGCTAGGCTAAATTGCTCATTTCTAGGTGAATTACTAGGGAAAAAGAGTAGAGAATGCAATGTTCTGAATTGGCCAGCACTGAGTCATGTGCCCACCTCTAGAGTCATGAGTGAGATTCTTCTTTCCTGAACCACCTGAACCGGAAGTGGAGAAGGGGCGATCCTCCAAAAGAAGTGCATGCCCCCTGCTGGGAGGCCAAAAAGAACTCGGCCACCAGTATCTATGAAGCTGTAGATTCTGGATGTGAACTCACATCCTTCTGGTTTCAAAATGAACATTCTTCACACTATACACAGGTATAGCATTTTCTAAGTGAAGCAGATCTGACCCAATGTCAGACCAGACTGGCACCTGCTGAGTTCTTTACTGCAGCTCATGGTGTGGGTGCATAGAAGGGAACGTCCTGTGGACCCACGAGCCCTACTGACCCAGGGAGGGTATCCTCCAGGGCACCTACATTCAGGGCTGCATATGTCTTACAGCATCTTAGGATAAGGCAGGTAACATCCCCTTTTTCTTGCTAGAGTGGGATCAATTTGTATTGACATCTGTTTGTAGCCTTTTAAGAAGAAAGTCATTTGTCCCCTCGTCCCTGAAGCCCCCCTGTTACTTTAGTCAGTAATATAGAAATTCGGAAAGCTAGGCTCTCGCTGAGTGAGAACATGTTCGTGAAAATAGACAAGTCTTAATAGCATGTGTTTCTCTTCTCCTGGGAATTATGTCCTCCCATTCATTAGTTCCTCCTCAGTTTTCCTAAATGTAAAGTGGGGATAATCTTTCACTTACTCATAAGATTAATGTGGGGATTACGTAAGGTAATACTTTAAGTGCTTTGATTGGTGCCTGGCATAGACTTAGTGATTAGAAAATAGTAGCTGTTATCAATACTTTTATTGTTATTATTAATATTATTTTTATTATTATTTATTATTATGAAAGCTGTCATCATTGTCATCAGCATCAAAGCCCAAGAAAACACTGCCCTGTTTAGAATCTCCCTTCCTGTTACGAGGTAACTGGAAACCCTGTTCACAGCCCATAGAGTCCCGCAGACCGCGTCACAGGCTCTCTGCTACGATGGCTATGGCCCAAGAGCCAGCACAGCTGCTTCATTTGCTCTCTTTCAAATCAGCAGATCTCAGGGCATGGGATGGAGGGCATTCTCATATTCCTCTGGATTTCAATTACTCTTTCAAGAGAGGATTAACAGAAACATGCCTTGAGCCATCTTTGGCCACATGGATCCACATGGTCTGTGGATCCACGGACCCCTTCCTCCTTCCATTGCATACTGGCATAGGCCTCGGGTCCTTTGCCAAGGTGCCAGCCTGTTCATAGTGCCAAAGCAGTGGCAAGCCTGTGAAAGCATCCTTCGGGACCTGGTCCCTGCAGTGGGTAGAATTGCCTCCCACCAGGCAGAAAGCTCTGGAGCCAGAGAGGAGGAAGATGACCAAGTGCCCAAGCAAATGTGTGAGAAGCATGGGCTTAGGTATATGCAGCCTCACTGCCTCCTCCCACCATTGCCCACCCGCAGGGCTGTACTGTGCAGCCACACCCACTGTGGCTTGTTCTACCGTGAAGACTACCCTTCTTGTAGCAACAAGATTGACTAGCAACTCTCTAAATACAAACATTTATGTGTCCCTCCCCAGAGGTACAGTTGTGCAAGTCTCAAATATGTTGGTGTATAATGGTTGTGTTTGAAGTGTGATTTTGTGTGGCATGTAATTGGTGTTTTTTCTGGTGGTTCCAGGGTAGAGAAGGCAGCCATCTCTGTGTCCAGAAAACTGAGGGATATCAGAGCTCTTTCCCTTCCTCCAAGCAAATTAAACAGACTTTGGATTAAGATGCATAAACCCTTTGTTCAGTGAAGCTCTATTGTCATTAACACTATGCTTGGTCAGTATCAGTGTTCATACCTTACTTCTAATGCACGGATTGATCCATCTTCAACCTGATAGTAAAGGAAGAGGAAGAGGAGGGTGGTACACAGAGAGTGGAAGACTGGATAACGGTAGTGAAGGTCAAGTACAGGACAGAGTGAGAAGGTGGGTGAGAACACCACAAGTCCTCATCCTCAGCAATATTAACACTAGAAAGTTTTCAGACACGGTGCCTGAAAACCCTTTCATAGCTTTGTGGTCGATGTGGCAGTGTTGTTTTACCTCCCAGCTCAGTATGGGCTTCCCTGTGGTCTGTAAAGCAGCCATCCTTTGTGCAAAACAGCCTCCTTTTGCCCCTGTGGCTGCCTCCTCTAAAGCCCAGCTTTTCTGCCCTCAAACTCCCTCTCACCTTCATCCCACTCCTCAGCTCATGGGATGAGGCAGGGGCTCCTGATTTTACAATAAAAATATATCACTCCTTTTTTTTGTTTTATAAACACCTCATAGTTAACACAGGTCAGTCCTAGACTGGACAGAAACTCTTCAAAGAGATCTGGCCTCTGTGAGAGTGTGTGTATAATTTATGGGGTGAGAAATGGAAGATACTGCCCTCTTACACCTGATAATTCATATCAGTGCTCCATTTCCCTGCCATGAGGTGTTTCTGTGAAAGTGCATTTTAAAGGGGAAGCCGCAGTTCTTTAGAATTTTCGAAATGGCCATGTACCTGTATGACATTGTTTTGCCGTCATAAGGAAAGGTAACCTGCCTGTGGCAGAGGCAACAGGTTTAGCCTCTGGACAGCTCACTGGAGTTAACTGCCAGCTAACTGCATCTCCACCCCCATCTTTGGCCCTCACTCATATGGTGGTGAAATATGGTGAAAATGTAATCCCTTCTAATGAAATTGGAAGGAAAAGTGAATGTCATCAGATCCTGATACATAAGCATTCTACTTTGGGTTCACTTTGGGTTGAGAATCAAATATTTAATTTGTGAGAATTTCGGGTCTTCCAAAAGTCCCAGGAGCACTTGGCACATGGAGAGACCTACGGTGGGGGCCCCAGATGTCCTGGCCCTTCTGCCTCCGGTGTTGACTAGACATCAGACAGCACAGGCACCGTGGCTTCTTTTTAAACTTCTCAGGGGGCACTGTGTGACTAACGCTTTCTAGGCCCGCAGGATGCCAGAGCTGGTGCTTTCTTTGGATAGGCCTTTTGAAAACCAAGCAACCGTGAGAAGTATAATGGCGAGGGTGCCAGCTGAAGTATCCCTTGCCCACCCCCCACTGCATGTTCCAAGAGCCCACCAGAACAACCCCAGGCTACAACAAGGGGTAGACTTCAGAGTCCCACAGACAAAACTACTGGCTTCTTGGTAGTTAAACTCATGCATAAGTCAAGTATTTTCTCGCCTGCTTTTCTAAAAGGAAAGAAAAATCATCTCCCAACCATTTCTCTCTACAGATACAGTAAATCCTAGTCGTGTAATGAAAGGGAGCGCAGACTATCTAATCTCTTAGAAGAGTATTTTTGGAGGGTGACGGTGGGAAGACCCCAGAGACGATGGGGTCAGGCCTCCCGTTCTCCCTCAGCTCTCTGAATTAGCTCAGCTGCCCAGCATCCTATCTTTTGATTCAGCATTCTCGGTGCAGGCAGTTCACATCCAGGCTGATTCATCTCTAAGTGAGCACGCTCTCTAGACAGCTGTCTCCTCTCAGCAGCACAAGGACGCCACCTTTGAGAGCAGTGGGCTTGGGCAAAGCATCTTTTCATCATCTGTTTGAGAGGAAGGCTGTTTTTATAAACACGCCTGGCCTGTACGCCTTTCCTCTCCCACTCGCCTCCCTCCCGTCCTCTCTCATGTCCCTGTGGTCAGTTGGAGAACAGTTTATTCTGAGCCCAGTTTTGTTTTCTTTTGTTTTGCTCCTCTTCAAACTGTACTCACAATTGGCCTCTTTCCTCACTGTTAAACCTTCCCATTTCAGAGTCTGGTGGCAAAGCCGTGAGGTTGAGAGCTAGCCCCTGTCACCAAAATAATTGGGAAAGAAATAATGTGGATGATTAAAATGTAAATCAGTTAAACTTAAAGTCATCCAGTCTGCTCAATAATCTAGTGTACTTTAGGGCAAAACATCTCAAATTTGATAGTATACTTATTAAGTATTCATTGAATTATCAAGTTATAATTATACCTTTATAATGCTCTGTCAGCTTCTTGCCACTCCAAGTTTTTCCAAGGCACTTCTAATTTCTTACAACTACTTTAATGTGGTAATTTCAGAATAATGTTTATTCATTTCTTAAAGATGCGATTATGAAATAGTTTTTTGTTCTTGTGGTGTATTTTTCTTAAGACAGATAGTGATACTGATTTTCATGAGAGAGATGGATCAAATGCCCTCATTCATTTACTTGATAAGTCATTACTGAGTGCCAGCTGTGAGAGCAAACTCAATATCAAACTTGAATAACTCATATCTTGGCTGTAAAAAATTTTTTAGGATTGAGTATATAATCTCTCTAACATTTAGCAGATGGTTTAGGTTGACTGAACCCAAGAAGCTTCTACCTGTATACTTGAAAAATTTTACCTTTCATGTATTTGTTACACTGTTTGGAGAAACAAAAGAAAGATGGAAACTCTTTCAACCAAATGCAGATACCCCAAAACACATGAAATTTTGCACGTAAGTCCAGTGGTTTGATGTCCATCAGGACCCACTGGCCAGGGATGAGGCTGCTGTGATGGGAGAGTTGCATTTGGCTGCAGCGAGTGCTGAGAGACGGACCAGAAGGTGATTTTAAGCAGGTTATTATGGGGAGGTTCCCGAATGCCAAGACAGGAAGTGAGGACTTTCTAGTGTAAATTGTTGGAAGCCATTGAAAGTTTCTGAGAAAAGCAGGCTTCTGGAGGAGTAATCTAGCAACAGTATAAAATACAGGCTTCAAGGCAGGAGGCTAGGGTTGGAAATGTAGATTTGGAGACTTGCAAAGACAGGACAAGCAAGTGTCCTCAGTTTATAAGTTTATAAACTAAGGTAAGAAATGGGTAAGGTGATGGATATATATGAAAGAGAAAATGATTTTGTGGGAATCATGTCATCTCGACTTGCTTGTATCCTAGACTCAAAACCTCCTTGGTGCAGTTTCTCACAGTTGTCACCACCTATGTGGATACCCAGCCATTGGGCATTGTTGAAGAAGCACCAGCTGGCTCTGGCCAGAGTGGCTCAGCTGGTTGGAGCACCGTCCTGTAAACCCGGAGGTCATGGGTTGCATTCCTGGTCAGGGCACATGCCTAGGTTGCAGGTTTGGTCCCCAGTCAGGGTGCATATGAGGGACAACCAATCAATGTTTATCTCCCTCTTTTTCTCCCTCCCTTCCCCTCTCTCTTAACTCAATAAACATGTCCTTGGTGAGGATTTAAAAAATAAATGAAAAAAGAACTGCCAACTCAAGCAGCTGATACCATTTAAAGAGAGTAATTTTTAAATGTAGTGCTGTTCCACTGGCTGTTTACCCGCTGCATCTGGCTTCCTTCTCATCCCTCATTGTAGCTGTTCCTTTTTTAACTACTCTCCTCAGCCACCGTGAAACCCAGACTTACTTAAAGCCACCTCAGTCGTTATTTGTCTCCCTCAGCCTCCAATAATCTATTTCACCTACTGCTGCTAGATTAATCTCTGTGAGGGCCACATGTGATCAGATATTAAGTTCAAACTTTCAATAAGTCAGGATAAAACTTTCTAATGACTAACCCTTCTTTTTTTTTTTTAAGATTTTAGACAGAGGGGAAAGGATGGAGAAAGAGAGGGAGTGAAATAATGTGTGGTTGCCTCTCATGCACCCCGATCTGGGGACCTGGCTTGCAACCCAGGCATGTGCCCTGACTGGGAATCAAACTGGAGACCCTTTGGTTCACAGGCTGGTGCTCAATCCACTAAGCTACTCCAGCCAGGGCATGGCTAACCCTTCTATATGTACTTTTGATCCCACATCCTCTTCTTCTCCCTAAAATCCCCTTTCATAAGTTTCTCCACCTCTTTTCTACATCTTCAATCTTATGTTCTGCTGGTTCTTGGAACTTAGCCTACTGGGCAGAACAAGTTTTCCCATCCCATCCTGGCATACTTCCACTTCAGAAGTTCTCTGTTACCTTAAGAAATAAAGTCCAAACCTCTTAAGAGATTTATAAAAAACTGCATTTTCTGGCTCTAAAGCCCTTGTCATTAATCTACCATCCTATTCAGCTTCTTCCTTCTGCAAAGTTAGTTTAAAAATAGAAGTCTTCACTCTACTCAGTCATGAAAAGCAAAAACTGCCTTTCTTGCTTCCTTGTCCTCCTTCATGTTTATATAGGAAGTTTCCAAGATCTGTTGATTCTGCCACCTGGCATCTTACCTCTGAATGTCATCTTACCTCTGTGTCCCTTCTGTCCCTGCCCGACTTGGATTCTAGTCACTACCCTCACGGCCATTTCAGTGGCTTCCTCCTTACTGTCTCTGCCAGTTGTTTCATCACACTCTGGTTCAGGTTCCCATTGCTATTACAATAATATTCCTAGAAGTAAATGTAAGTGTGTCCTGACAGTGTACCTTTGCAGTCAGGCTGTTTAATATTGGACCCCTTCCCTCCTACACACTCCTGATTTCCTTTGCCATGTTCCACTTTGTCTTTTATTTTTCTTCCAAAGCATGTATCTTCTAACGTGTTCTACAGTTTACTTAGTTTCATTGTGTATTTTATGTTCCCCACCATACTCACTAGTTGTAAGCTCCACAACTTGGTATTTTTATCTGTTTGTTTACTGACAGAGCCTAAGCGTCTGGTACAAAGTAAGCACTCGATACATATTTGTTGAACATAAAAATGCCAATTTCCATTTTCAAATTCTCTTCTTTTCCCCTTGTTTATGGGATACAAACACCTAAGAAAATCTTTCAAAAGTTTGCCTGATCTGGCTCCAGACTCCTCCAGCCACCACCTCTCCCCACCACTCTTCACCTCACTACGTAACCGATGCTCACAGGTTGCCGTCACTTGCTGTTTCTGCACAGGCCATGCTCTTTCAGCCATCTCTGTTCCTTCTGGGTCTGTTCTCCTTGCAGGGAGCCATTTCTGCCTCTCTTCCAGGTGGGGCAACATTTCCTCCTCTTTTAAAATCTAGCCAAATGTTATGTCCCTGATGCCTTCTCCAGCCTGGCCAAGCAGAACTAGTTGCTCTCTCCTCTTTGCCGCCATTGAATTTCACACGATTTCCTGATTTGGCAGTTTTACACACTGAGCCCTTCGTCTCCTCCTCTAGACTCTGTGCTCAGCCACGACCAGTTCTTCTATGCGTCTCCCCCAAAATGATCACAGCATGTGGCACAGTATTAAGTAGTTACTTAACACAATGATTCAGAAGAGGAACTACCAGTGCATTGAGCCATGTAGTCAAAGGCTTTCAGTACCACCACCACCCATCATGTCCAAATTGTTACTGCCCTCACCTGCAAACCTTACCTCCCCTGTGTTCCCTGTTCCCATGAATGAAGGTGCCACCCCACTGACGTGAATCTGGGCATGAGGAATTATCTGCCTCCCCTCCATCAGGCTACCCAATCAGTCACCAAGCCCCCTGGACTTTGCTTCCCAAACATCTCTCAAATTCATCTCCTCCTTGCTAGTCTTGCTGCCAGGAGCCTTTACTAGCCTGTCGTCATCTGTCACCACAGCACACTACCTGGCACATGGTAGAGGTTCCAAATATATTTGTTGAATGAATGAATCTCTTGAGTTAAAACCATTTCAAATGACATCAGGCAGACTGCCAGGCTGTAAGACTGAGCTTCCAAGGATAGCTTGTCCCAGTGATTTTTCTGAAAGACAGTGTGAAAGGTCTGACAGAGTGGTTTTTGGATCAGCCCCAGCTCTAGATGCAATTTGGCTTTCTGGAAAGGTGAGTCCCTCCCACCCCTTGATTTTGAAATAACCCCAGGAGGTTATTTTCTTTGATTATTCCTGTCTTAAAAATTCAAGTCATGGTATATTTACCTCACTGAGATGTGCAAATTCTCATGTAAGATGGAAAAGAGTTTGTTTCATTCCAAGTTATGAAAGAGGTCAGGGTGATTGTGACCTTAATAGAAGGGTCCCTGCTAAGCATCACAGGTTTAAATGACCTCAAGTATAAAGTTATTGGGATTAGCCTAGGTGCTCTCTAAAGTCACTCTTGGATTTCATTTTCTAAGAGTCTTCTTTCAAAAATTAAAACAAAACCAAAAGGACTAGAGTAATTGAGGCTTTATGAAAGCTAACAAATAGTGACTGATCTAAAATCGGTAACTCTAAGGTAGAGCCACATACTCAGCATATTCCAGCACTTCTGTGGTCTGGGTAAAGCAGGTAGGAAGGAGAGTTGTGGGTGGTGGAGACATTGGCACTGGAATAGACAGTTGATAAATGTTTTCTCCCTCTTTTCTCAGCAGTCGGTGTTACAGTGGTTGTATCTGCCAAGTCTTATTTGAGAAAGTGCTGGGCCAGTAGTTACACTCACTGTCATTTGACTCTTCTGATGCCCCCTCCCTGCCTTGTGGGAAGTCTCTAGTGTGTGAAGAGGACTCCTCCTCCTCCTCCTCTTCCTCCTCCTCCACCTCATCTCCTCTTCCTTCTCCTCCTCATTCTCAATTCTAAGTTACGGTTAAGTCTTCAATATCCCTAGGGTTTGGTTGACTGTCCCCAGCCTGTAGAACATGTTGGTGTGACTTCCATTCCAAAAGACAAAAAGAGAAACGAAACTTCAGTCATGTGGTTTCTGTTATCTGTAACCATGGAAAACGTTGGCCATCTGTGAGGCTCCCATTTTAACACTTTTTTTCTCTCTCTTTATTTCCATCATTTTCTTGGGAAAAACAAGCTGAGGAAGTGGAGAGGCTGGCGGCCATGCGCTCTGACTCCCTCGTCCCAGGTACCCATACCCCACCCATCCGGAGGAGGAGTAAGTTTGCCAACCTGGGAAGGATTTTCAAGCCTTGGAAATGGAGGAAGAAGAAAAGCGAAAAGTTCAAACACACATCTGCAGGTAAGATTATTTTTCCTTCATTTCTCACTGGGCTTTTGTTGACTTCAACTCAGTTTGTTAATTAGTAGACTTCATTTGCTGTAGGTTGTTGGAGTCAAAGGGGGAAAAATCAAACTGTAAGATTGCTCTTGTTTTTAATAATCATTTCATATGATAGAGAACGACTTTTAGATTCTGTGTTTTCTTATGTGTCAGGTTTTTGCTGCTGTTGTTTTTTAATCGAAGAATCACTGCTTTTATATGATCTATAAATATCGGAACTTCAAGCTCCACCTTTTCCATAATTGAATGCTTTCATTCTAGCATTGACAATCCATTTCTTAGTTTGCATCCCTATTTTCACTACTCCAGTAAAAATCAACACAAAGCAGAAGTAAGCTATATATAGTTGTTGGCAGATAGAATAGGTTAGTTCATGGAGGAAGAGTCTTGAATAAATGATTATTGGACATGGCAGGAAAATATGGGAGAATAGAAATGAGGCATCACTGATGACAAAGGTAATTATGCAGTTTGTAGTCTAATGGACAGCAGAAGAACTCAGGGCAAGTCAGCAGAGCTGAGGGGTTAAGAGCAAAGATTCTGGAGTCTGAGTACCTGGGCTGTAGTCCCAGCTCTGATGCTCAGTAGTCGTAAGGCCTCAGTTTCCCCATCTATAAAACAGGGTTAAGAATTATACCTTACATAAATTAAAATTGTAGAGAGTGTATATGGCACCCCATGCAGTTATTTTTTAGACGAGAAAGAGTGTATGGAGGGTACTATATAGTGAAAGAGGTCTGGTTTCACCCTGTTTTAGAAGAGGTGACAGAAAAGCTATGCAGATGCTTTGTGTTTGGTTGCTTTGATTTTGTTAATTGTGTGCCCAAGTCACTCCAGGCCTCCGCTAGCACTTGTGCGTCCTTCTCCCTCTGTGCCCTAAAACACAGCCTGCTCACGGTGCTCCTGAGATTCATCACCTCCTCTATTTTTTAGTCCTCTCTCACTTCTCTTCACCCCCCCTCCAGACTAACTGTGAAGTAGGAGATAATCTGCTTCTTGTACCTGAACACTATTCCACACATCCAATAATTTTGATACCAATTACTTTGGAAGAATGGAAGAGAAAAACAAACATAGGGAAGTTGCAAAAAGTCTTGAAATCTTAAACAATCCTCATGGTAGATGTCCCCAGTTTATGTTCTGGCTCTGTTTCTTAGATGAAAGCCCCAGTGCCCGGCTGCCATCTGCTAACTCCTGAGATTAGAATGAACCTCTGAATGCCATGAATCTCTAAATTGTCACCCCTCTGACTGAATCCATTCACCTGATGCATTCTCCGCCCTCTGGGTCACTGGACAGATCTGTGAAGGTGCAGGTGCAGGTCGTTCACACATTCCCAAGCCCTACTGAGAGATTTACTAGCAAGTGAAACTCTAAATGCAGAATGTCTCTAAATGCCCTCTGCCATGAGGTGACAAGGAAAAGGACATTTAGACCATTGCCTTGGAGTAGAGAAATCTAAAAAAATACATTCTTTAAGCAAAGTGAGGCATAAAACACTTGAACAAAAAAAGAAAAAAGGAGTATTTTATAAGCACTACTTATAGAATAAAATGATAGCAAAGATTCAACAAGATCCTTTGCAATGTTCTTCCTGACTTTGTTATGAAAAATGGTTTATGATAGAAATATACATTTGAATAATTGCCATTTATCAGCATGATTCTGTGCATGATGAGGTGGTAGAAGCACTTCCTCCTGGCAACTCAGGAGCTTTGCTTAGTGCATTTGGCGAGGCCATAGGCAAAGCTCCAGTGCTTGTCACACTGAAAGGGCCCTGATCAATTATACTGACTTCTTCAAGATTTTGGGAAACTTGTCCTGTGACAGATGCAAATACAATGGCATCAAATTACTCATGAATCATAACAACTCTGAAAAAAACTTTCATTTAAAATTCTTTGGGGAGAAAGAATTAAAAAAACATGACAGGCAAAGTTGCAACTTTAATCATTCTTATTTTTAACTATTCTTAGCAAGTTCTTATGATTTCTATGGCCAAACTGATTAAATTGGCATCTGAATATGATACTTATATGTAGTTTTTTATTTTTTAAGAGAAATTTATTTTCTGAATTAGAGAAGCTGGAGGATATTCTGTGGAATATTTTTATATTGTAATAGATGGATGGGTTCGTGATATAACTGAAACTATTCTGTTTTTTTTTAAATTCAGTGGTTTACCATGTAGTAGTCCTTGTACTTAACTGGATTCAGAAATATTATTTCTTGTTTTTGTAAAGGAGAGACATGTGCTAGTTTTTAGCTCAAAGGAGAAAAATATTGATAGCAAAAGGATGTTGTCAACATAAATTGTATATATGTTCAAACAATACATACTGTTTGAATTACAAACTTTCCTATGTATGGCTGAGAGTCAAATATTAAATATAGAAGAAGATTAATTGATTGTGAGAATGTTCATTGGTTAGCCAGTGTTAGTTGGTAGCATATATGTACCTTGGATATGTGTGTATATATGTCTTTTCATATGTATGATTATGTGCACAACTTTAAATATGAAGAATAAGTCCATATATTGCATTTATATTATGTATTTGTATTTAAAATTGTATGCTGTTTTGAACACTAGAGATTACATTGCATAGTGCCTACTAGGCCTGTGATTTTTTCCACAGTGAGTTAGATTTATAACTTGCCATAATAAGGTATACTGTAGTTTTACTGTAACTCAAGGTATGGGACATGTGTGCCTGTGTATATGCAATACCTTCAGAGGCACACCCAGAAGTATTGCTTTGCAGGTTATATAGCAATAAGAAAACTGTATTAGAAAATTATGATCTCCACATTTTCCTCAGTTTCGGCAGCAACAGCTACTCCGTGCGTTTTTCAAAGGCAGATCTTCGTATCTCACGCTGCTCGTTCGTCCTTTCTATGCCAAGCTGAGGCCCGTGTCCTTAAAAGACCTTCAGCAGTAAGACCCAGAGACTGAGCTCTGTGTGGTGGTTAAAGCGCTATAGGACAAAGAGTTTCCCTCAGGAGTATCTCTGCATCACATGTCAGTAGCAGGAAAGCAGTAATATGTAGAACACATTGCAAAGCAGTAGGTCCTTATGGGGATGATTTTGGTGAGCTTTTCAGCCTTCCTTCAGAGGCTTTGCCCAGCTCCTGGGGAGCAATGAGCCTGATGCCCAACTTCTTTTGTGGAATTGGCAATGGGTGACCACACCATATCCTTACACCTGCCCCAGGATCAAAAACTGCTGATAACATCCCCTCCAAAAGAGAGGAGAGAGTGCCTCCTCAGATAATCACCTGCAGCCATCTTATCCAAATTTCTCGAAAGCAAGGACTGTATTTATATTTTAAAAAGTAGACCTGGCAGGAATAAGCTATAGAGATGCCACCAAGTTATGCTTTTATTTCCTCTGAACAGAAAACCCTAAGATACAGGGGTCAGCCCTGCAAATCCACAATGTGCCAAAGTTTGCTTTGTACAGGTAAGCTTTCCTGCATACCTATGGCCTTGAAGGAAAACAACAATGACACAACTTACTGAGCGCCTACCACAGGCTGAAACAGTACCTGGTCCTGGTCCTGGGAATATAATGGTGAGCAGACGTAGACCTTGTCAATTACCTTGTGGTCTGCACAGTGTAGCTGGGGAGGCAGATGATCAAATCACAAGAAGAAAGGTAAGGTCACAGCTATGAAAAAGGCAGTAAGAAAGGTACCCAGGAGAATGAGAGAAAGACTTGACTCAGTCTGAAGGATCAGAGAAACTTCTGTAAGGAAGAGCGGTTTGATCTGGGATCAGAGGGTGGGGTAGAAATTTAGAAAATGAGCATCCTGTTCAGCCATACAACTTGCACAGGGTCCCTGCAGTAGGAGAAGGTGAGTGGTCTGGGAAAGCAGGAAAGACCAGTGGCTGCAGAGGCGAGAGCTGGGAGTGTGGTATGGAATAAGACTGAGGTTGGAGAGATAACCAAAGATTGGACCTTCACTGGGCCTACATACTGTAGAACAAATTAGACAAGAGTGTGAATGAACAGAGAGACCAGTTAGGAGGTCATTGTGCAGGTGACAGTGACTTTGACTTATATTTAGTGGTAGGAATGGATGGATTTGGGGGCTGTTACAAGGAGTGAGCAGTAGAACTTAATGACAGGTCAGATGTAGGAGGGAGAAAGAGAAGTGTCATGGTTGGTATACTCATATTGGTTTAGGGTTATGTGGTGGTGACCTTCCCCGGAATGAGTACTTCTGGAGAGTGACAGGTTTGGAGGAGGAGGGTCAGGGTGAGAGTGAGGGGGAGATAAGACTACAAGTTCTGGTATGTGTTTGAGTTAACTTTGTGATAGCCAAAGTTAGTATTTGAATACATGGAAAGCAAAGAAGAGGTCTGTGCTTGATATGGAAGCATGGGTCATTTGCACACACATGTTGTTAGAGTGGCGACCTTGTATAAGATTTCTTAGGGAACAAGTACAGAATAGAGAGTTGAAGACGGTCTAATAGACAAAGGAAGAATATCATCACTAATGACTGGATGGAGGAAGATGAACCTGGAAAGGAGATAAAGGGCAGAGGCTAGAGAGGTGGGAAGCAAACCAGAAGAATGTGGTGTCATAGGAGCCAGGAGTGGAAAATGTTTCAAGGAAGGTATGACTAACTGTGTTCAGTGCTATGAAGTCAACTGATGTACAGAAGAATGCCCATTGACTCCAGTGATTCTGATCCACTGGAGGTCATAGATGATTTAGCAAAAGTTCTCTGGGAGGATTATTTGGAAATAGATGGCAGATTAGTATGGAATGAAAAATTAATAGGAAATAGGGAAAAATAAGGATCCGTCTTTGAGAAGTGTGACTATGAAGTAGGGAAATGAGATAGGAAAAGGACGGTTGATGGCAGAAACATATGTGTGTCTATAGGGCTTGTGTGTGTGCAATTTGATTGGAAGGGGGCTGTGTGCCTTCTGATTTGTTGTCCTTTTATTATGAAAGAGACATAAGCATGACAAGCCCATGTGAAAGATCCAGGAGAGAAACGAGTTAGAAAATACATGAGATGAAAGAGCTCAGGTAAGGGTGCTGAGAGGTTAGGAGTGGCGGAGTGCAAAGCCCATGTAGAAGGGTTAGTATCAGGGAAGTAACAAACACATCCTCTAAAGTGGAGGGAAGTAGTGGGGCTGGCTGCAGGGCAGGTATGGAGGGAGTTCAGAGTGACCCTGTCTGGGGGCTGAGCTTTTCTGGGTAATAGGTGAGGTCATCCCCTCCCAGGGAGGGGAAGAGGCAGACATGCAGAGTTAAGCCCATTTCGGATTGGCTACACTCCACCGGTGACTTGTGGCTTTGGCTGTCAGGCACAGTTATGGAAGAAGCAGATAGCTGAGTCTATCCTGGGCCGGAGTTTGCCAGATGGGTGAAAAGAAGAGGAGCTACAAATCACCACAAACTTAGTGGCAGAATTATTCTCTGAGACTTCTGGAGGCTGGAAGCCCAAAATCAAGGTGTCGGCAGAGTTGGTTCCTCCAGGCTGGAGACTCTGAGGGAAAATCTGTCCCATGCCTTTCTCCTAGCTGCCAGTGGCTGCTGGGCAGTCATTAATATTTCTTGGCTTGTTACAGCATAACTGGAATCTCTGCTTCTGTCTTCACATGGCACTCCCCCTGTGTCTCAGATCTCTCCAATTCTCTTAGAAGAGCACCAAATATTGGCTTCAGGGTCTACCATGAATGAGGATCGTCTCACTCAGAGATCCTTAGCATAGTTCTGTCTGCAAAGACCTTATTTCAAGTAAGGTCGTATTCCCAGGTACTGGGGCTAGGACTTGGAAATGACATTTTTGGGACACAATTCAATCCACTTTAGCATTGATCTTTAAATTGGCTAAGAAAGGAAAAGTCCAGTGGGTTCAAATGGAATAGAAAAATCAGTAAATTTTAAGTCTCAAAGAGGTCAAAGAATTTTATTTTTTGTTTTTATTTTTATTTAATCTTTATTGTACTTTTTTCCATTACCATTTAGTCCCCTTATATCCCCTCTCCCGAGCATCCACACCCCAACCTCCCCCCCACCACTAGCTGTCATCCTGCTCTCCATCTATGAGTCTGTCCCTGTTTTCTTTGTTAGTTCAGTTTGGTCATTAGATTCCACATATGAGTGAAATCATATCGTATTTGTCTTTCTCTGACTGGCTTACTTCACTTAGCATAATGTTCTCCAGGTCCATCCACACCGTTGCCAAGGGTAAAATTTTCTTCTTTTTTATAGCCAAGTAGTATTTCATTGTGTGGATGTCCCATAGTTGTTTTATCCACTCATCTACTGATGGACACTTGGGCTGCTTCCATATCTTAGTGATTGTAAATAATGCTGCAATGAACATAGGGGTGCTTATGTTCTTTCAAATTAGTGTTTTGGGTCCTTTCAGATATATTCCCAGAACTGGGATCACTGGATCAAAAGGCAAATACATTTTTAATTTTTTGAAGTATTTCCACACTGCTTTCTACAGTGGCTGCACCAATCTGCATTCTCACTAACATTGCAAAAGGGTTCTCTTTTCTCCACATCCTCACCAGCACTTATTGTTTGTTTATTTATTGATGATAGCCATTCTGACATGTGTGAAATGGCTATCTCACAATGGTATCTCATTGTGGTTTTAATTTGCATTTCTCTGATGATTAGTGACATTGAACATCTTTTCATATGTCTACTAGCCATCTGTATGACCTCTTTGAAGGGGTGGGTGGGCTGGATTGGGAGTAAAGGGGAGAAAACTATACTTGAACAATGATTAAAATAAAATTTTTTAAAAAAAGAAGTGTCTATTCAGGTCCTGTGCCCATTTTTTTAATCCTGTTGTTTGTTTTTTTGGTGTTGAGTTTTGTAAGTACTTTATCAATTTTGTATATTAACCCCTTATCAGATTTATCAGCAAATAAGTTCTCCAATTCTGTGGGTTGTCTATTTATTTTGTTGATGATTTCCTTTACTGTGCAAAAACTTTTTAGTTTGATGTAGTCCCATTTCTTTATTTTTTTCTTTTATTTTTCTTGTCTGAGGAGATATATCCAATAAAAAATTGCTATGAGCAATGTCTGAGATTTTGCTGCCTATGTTTTCTCCTACGATTTTTATGGTTTGGGGTTTAACATTTAAGTCTTTCATCCATTTTGAATTTATTCTTGTGTATGGTATAAGAATGTGGTCTAATTTCATTTTTCTGCATATATCTGTCCAGTTTTTCCAACACCATTTATTGAATAAACTATCTTTAGCCCATTGTACATACTTGCTCACTGTGTTGAATATTAATTGACTATAAAGGTGTGGGTTTATTTTTGGGCTCTCTATTCTGTCCCATTGATCTATGTGTCTGTTTTTATGCCAGTACCATGCTATTTGATTAGTATGGCCTTATAGTATAGTTCCATATTAGGTAGCATGATTCCTCCAAATTTGTTCTCTTTTCTCAGGATCTCTGTTGTTATGCAGGGCCTTTTGTGGTTCTATATACATTTTTTAAATACTTGTGCTACCTAGTTCTGTGAAATACATCATTGGAATCTTGATAAGAATTGCATTGAATCTGTACATTGCTTTGGGTAGTATGGACATTTTAAAGATGTTTATTCTTCCAATCCATGAACACAGTATGTACTTTCACTTATAAGTATCTTCTTCAATTTCTTTCTTCAGTGTCTGATAATTTTATGAGTGCAGGTCTTTTATATCCTTGATTAGGTTTATTCCTAGGCACTTTGTTCTTTTTGAAACAATTGTGAATGGGAATGTTTTCTTAATTTCCCTTTCCATTAGTTCATTGTTGGCCTATAAAAATGGAACTGATTTCTGGATATTAATTTTGTATCCTGCTACTTTGCTGAATTCATTCATCAGTTCTAGTAGTTTCTTGGTGGAATCCTTTCGGTTCTTTATGTACAGTATCATGTCATCTGCAAATAAAAAGAGTTTTACTTTCTGTCCAATTCAGATGCTTTTTATTTCTTCTTTTTGTCTGATTGCTGTGGCTAGGATTTCCAGTACTATGTTGAATAAGAGAACTGAATGCGGACATCCCTGCCTTGTTCTTTATCTTAAGGGGAGCATTTGTAGTGTTTGCCAACTGAGTATGATGATGGCAGTGGGTTTGTCATATATAGCCTTTATTGTGTTTAGATGCGTTCCCTCTAACCCCACTTTGCTGAGAGTTTTTATCATAAATCAGTGCTGGATTTTATCAATTGCTTTTTCTGCATTTATTGATATGGTCATGTGGTTTTTATTCTTCATTGTGTTTATGTGGTGAATCACATTTATTGATTTGTGAATGTTGTACCAACCTTGCATTCCTGGGATAAATCCCACTTGATCATGGTATATGATCTTTTTGATGATTTGCTGTATTGGTTCACTAATATTTTGTTGAGGATTTTAGTCTCTATGTTCTTCAAGGATGTTGGCCTATAATTTTCTTTTTTTGTAGTATCTTCATCTGGTTTTAGAATTAGGATAATTCTGGTTTCATAAAATGAGTTTGGGAGCCTGCTCTCCTAAAAGAGGTCAAAGAATTTAACAACGGGCAGTAGCAGCAGCTGCCAAAGCCAGCTAGCAGGGCAGGAGCCTGTGAGTGCAGAGCTGCATACTTGAATGAGTGACTTTCAAAGTGGGGACAAAACACAGACTACAACCATGGCAGTGGGTTCCTGAGGTGGAAAAATAAGTCAGGGCATTATTTGAAATGTAGTTAAATGATCCTGTCTACCAGCAGACAAAGACCTATATAATTTACTTGCAAAATTTTGTGCTGACTTAATTTTCCATTTTCAATCAGGAAACGAAAGGAACTTTCCCTGTTGATTTTAACATTCAGCTAATTGCTGAATTGATGTTTTCTTGGGAAGATTCTCTGTGTTTTATTTTTTCAAACTGGGATGTTTCAGTCCATCATACTCTTAGGCCAATAAAATACTGCAATTTAACTGACTCATAGAAAATCAAAGGTTGCTTTTTAAACTTTCACTGCAGCTATTAGCAAACCCACCTAACAAAGATAAAAGTGTTGTAATAAGGCAGCGACTTTCAAATAGGATTAATTGATTGCCTATTCCCCTACCAGGCCACACAATTGGGAACCTGTGAGCATCAGCCTTTGCTTGTGGTGGCCCCACCGAACTGCCAGTAATAATGAAGGTCCAGGCCTGAACTATATTAGGAGTTTCCTTGTATTACAGGGTCCAGGAATAGTCTATTTGCTTTTGTCCATTGTTTTCTGTGCAACACAATACTGGTGCAGGAGATTCTTAGGTACTCATGTGAGCATGAAACTCCAGCCTTCTCATTCGGGCCCTCTGCCTCATTGGCTTCTGCTGTAGGTTCTGCTTACCCCAAAATATCCCAATGGAATAAGAGTTAACCCTTAACCCTGACCTGTTAGCTAGTTCCTGGCAGCCTCTTTCCCTCAAGGCCAGACTCTGCTTCCTTTATTTCTTCCATCAGTTTATCCAGAATCACTGATGACTCTAGCAACCACTAAGTTTCAAGATTCCCTTCCTGGAAAGCCCACCTCCAGAATTATTCCCCTTTAAATGGAAGTCTTTGGATAATGAAGGCAATCTAAATTGGATTCTGCCTTGGGACCTGGTGTGATGGACTTCTGGGCTCTTCAGAAAGACTCTGTTCCTGGTGTCCAAAATGATTGGTCCCCTTGCTAATCCCACATTCCTAATGCTTCTATCCTGGGAATCCCTAGTATGTTGTGTGATCGGGGGAGTGCATTTGCAATTCTTAGAAGAGACAGATGCCCTAAGGTTTACATCAAGGCTTTTCTAGACTTCCTTTTATAGCATGAGGTTGAGGATCACTGTTAATAAAAGGGATTGTTGCCTCTTATCCAACGTGGACAAACTGTCCACTGGTAAGGTTCTGTGGACCATCACTGGCACAGCCCTTGAGCTGGAAGTTTATATTCTTCCCACTCAGGAAAGCAGATAAAACTGAAGGGTTGAAAACATTGGTGATCATGAATACGCACATGTGTGCTTGAGAGGCAGCTGATTTAGTCCTCTGTGTCCTCATTTTAATGTTCCTTGGGGTTCCTTTTTTTAAGCTAACAAAGTAATGTTGTCTTCTTGGTCAGAAATTAGGTTTTTAGACTTCATGGGTCTCCAGGAAGCCCAAGGAGAGAAACCCAACCGAGTTTCAAGTTACCAGTGAAGGTTTCCTAGAGAAATGAATGTTTAATCAAGGAATTAGAGAATGAATGTGAGAGAGAGTCTTCTGTCCTGGTAGAAGGAACAGAATGTGAGAGAGCCTGGAGAAAAGAGAAGAGACATTGGCCATCTGTGACTTAAAAAGAGGGTATGGTTTGGAAAGGATTGTAAGTGGAGGAGCAAAGGGTAGTGAGAAATGAGGATGAAAAGGTGGGCAAGGGTCTGCTTGTAAAGGGTCTTCCATGGCATGTTAGGAAGTCTAGGCTTGATCCTAATGCAGGATCCTGAGGAAGCTATCAGGGGACTTGCCTTTTACAAGACTATTCTCTATATCATGGGAAAGTGTTTGGAGTGGTGCCCAATGTTGTTTCAAGTTTTTAGTTTAACTACTTCTATTTATATGTGTCTAGAGTGAGAGAAAATTTCCTTGTGATAGAATTAAGAAGACACTTCATTGCAAACAGAATAGTGTGTCCCTACTGATTCTGGTAAAAAGGAAACTGGTTAGCAGGTGGTTGATTATAATGTTGGGGAGAGGTGAAGATAGCCTAGACTACAATACTGACACTAGGAACTTAAGACTGTGCACAGATGCAAGAGATATTTAGGAGACAGAATGAGCATGACTCGGTTACAGATTGGATGTGGAGGATGAGAGAAGAATAAAGAACTGCTCTTCTGTTTCTTGCTGAGCAGTTGGATGGGCGGAGAGGTACCACTTACTACATCTGGAACAGTGAAGGGGAGCAGGTGTGTGGGGAAAATGATCATTTATTTTGGGGAGTGCTGGCTTTTGTGTGCTATGTGACATCACAGATGGAGGGGACACCAGTGTGTCCCCTTTCACATAGAGAACTGGGATCAGGGCAGGTCTGGCTGGAAATGCAGATCTGGAAGTCATGGGCACCTGACACATCTTTGAGGTCATGGGATAAAAACTCTAAGGGGAGGACATGAAGTAGGAAGCCAGAGGGGCTGCAGCAGCACCCTGAAGACTGCTGGCCCATGAGCTATGAGCAGAGGCAAGAGACCTGAAAAGAAGGCAGACAAAGCCCACAAGAGAGTTCGAAGAAAAGCCAGGAACACATAACCAGAACAGAGAGAGTTCAAGAAAAGAGGAGGGACCCCTCTGCTAGGTCCTGACAAGATAGATGGTAAGGGCTGAGAAGTGTCCAGTGGGTTCAGTGACAACTTGTCATCAGTGTGCTTAGGCGAAATGGTATCAGGGAAGCTGTACTACTGGGGTTTACATAGCATCCTATTGAGGAGTAAAGGAGGGGAAAGACAGTAGATTTCAGACTTCTTCTTTTTAGAAGTTTGGCTAGAAAGGACATGGGGAACTATGTAGTAATCACCAAAAGGCTGCATGAGCTTGAGGGAGGTGCTGTTTGTTTAAGACTATTGGACTGTGTCAAGCTGCAAAATTTCCTTAATATAACTTTGGCATTCCAAGGAAAACAAATATCAGCAGAGTGGCTGTTAAGCCAAATAAATATATTCCAGACATTTTTCAGCAATGACAATTCTCATGATTAGGAAAAACAAACATGCAAATAATTGATGCACCATTTAGCATCTGATTTTAATAAGAAATTATCAAACCAAGTTGTATAACTTTCAGCATCTAACTAGAACCCAAATTCTTTTGGGGTGATTATAGCATTCAATTTCTTTAAAAAAGAAGTTAAGCACAGACAGGCAAAGAATCTTCTTGCCCCACCATGACCCACAAAGAGAACAACTAGGAGTTAGACAGCAAGATAAACTTAATGGCCCTGATTATTTTTTAAAATTGTCTCTTATTAGATGGTACAGGCTAAAGACTATGGAAATTAGTGCCTTCCTAAAGGTATGGTTGTAAAGACATAATTGTTTTCCCTCCAAGCGAACTTTCCCCATCACTTTGCTTATATGTCAAGACTATAAAGTCTTCAATGAGAGTGACCCTGCCTTTTCCCCTTTGTCTCCCAGCACTGAGCAGAGCACCTGACACTGTGGGCACCTGAGTGGGCTGGTCAGCCCACTCTATTTTTGAGTTCTTCTGTTTACCAAGATCTGAGAGAGGAAAGGGCAGTTCACGACAGAAGGTCCCAGTCTTTGAAGAACTTGCCATCATTCATGATTATCATTCAGTTTATCAGAGTCATGCACAGGTCAGACTCAATGACAGTTTGTGTTGAATCTCAGGTTATTTGGGCAACACTATGGTTTGGGTTATCTGTTGCTGGGTAATAAAACACTCCAAAACTCTGGCTTAAAACAACAATGATGCAGTCACGTTATCTCTTGTGACCTGCTGTGGGGGGGTCTGCCCGCAGGGCCCCCCCACCCGGCCGCCACAGATGGGAATAAGTCTACCAAGACATGATCTGCTTGGGGGGGAAAGGTGGCCAATCTCTCAAAGGAGAAAAGCCAGGAGCCTGTTCTTTAATAAGCTTTTATTGGGTTCATTTGCATAGGAATACAGATAAAGCTCATTAATCATTGTCAGGCAGTAAGGATCAGACAATAGATAACAAAGAACTCTGAGGGTCTATTTTGAGTCAGGGTCAGATAACTAAAGAGCTGTAAAACTTTGAGGAACAAACTTACTTCTTGCTTGGACCCTTATCATTTAATTGAGAGCATTCTAAACAAAGCAGGTTTCACAGGATTTTACATATTCTTTCTTAGGCCTGATTGCCTAAGGGAACCCACCCTTTCCAGCACAGGGCTGTACCACCCTCTGTCCTTGTTTCAGGCTTAAGTCAGGCAGGGGAAGTAAGGCAGCCAAGAGATTAGGAGACTTCTCACAGACAGAATGAGGACTCAGGCTTTGTCAAAGCTGAGAGGCAAGGGTCCATCACCCCCTTTTGCTGTACCCCCCAAAGTCCTTCCTTTGGGGTCTCCCACGTGATTGTGCCTGTCTTAGGTCATTCCCCCCTTTGGGAATCTTACCTATCACTGGCTAACCTACCAAGCATTGGGGGCCAGTTATGGATGAAGTAAAAGGAGCAGAAGCTGTGCCCCTGCCAGGGAGATAAGCTTTAGTCTCCTTAGTGGCTTACGGTCCAAGGTCACTCCCTCAGCCTTAGTCATGGGGGGTTACAGCTCCTGAAACCAGGCAGGACGGTTCCCAAAAACCTGCAGATTGACTGGGCACAGTCTTCTGCTGGTCTCTCTTGGGGTCTCCCAAGTGTCCACAGACAGGTATCAGGGTCAGTCAGGGTCATTGGCAGTCACTGAGACTCATGGAGACATGGGGAGAGCGGGCCCCGCTCCTTTTCCCCATGTTCTTAGAGCATTTTCACATGGCCTCTCCCCATGTGCTCTCCAGCAGGGTAGCTCAGGGCCCACAGCAGCACCAAGGTAGCAACTACTGGGCCTTTTTAAGACTCGGGTCCAAAACTGGCCCAGTGTCCCATTCACAGTATTCTGTTGGGTAAAAAAGTCACAGGAGCAGCCCAGATTCATGGTCAGTAGACAAACAAGGGTAGGATATGCTTCAACAATTTTATATTGATGACAACAGCAGTGATCACTCTCATCTAGAGTTCTCTATGGATTGAAATATGCATGACCCTTTCCATGCCTGACTTTAATTCCACAAGAGACCTACTGGTGTTTTTAACTCCATTTGACAGGTGAAGACACTGAGCCTTAGAGAGGCTAAATAAATTCCAGTTTTAGCAGGCAGAGCTAGAATTTGAACTTAGCCTGGACTCATATCACTTACGTTGCATTTTGGATCCCTAAGTGTGAAAACACATAATTCGGATGTTTTAAAACATACAGTTCATCTACACTTAACAGTGACATTATAAGATGCTTTCCTCTTCTGACATATCTGAATATAGCTAAAATATGAAGGAAAGGAAGTTCATCCATAAAAACAGACAGTAGAAATCAATAATGTCTTTCTTTTTTTTTTTTAAGAATTTCTTTTTAAGATTTTATTTTTTTATTTTTAGAGAGGGAAGGGAAGGAGAAAGAGAGAGGGAGAGAAACATCAATGTGCAATTGCTGGGGGCCATGGCCTGCAACCCAGGCATGTGCCCTAACTGGGAATCGAACCTGCAATGCTTTGGTTTGCAGCCCGCACTCAATCCACTGAGCTACACCAGCCAGGGCTAGAAATCAATAATGTCTTTCTTCGATGCCCTTAAAGCAGTGGTTAACATCTTCCTCATCTTTGTATCTCAGTGTCTAGTTCAATGCCATGTTCAAGGCAGATGCTGTTTAATGAGAGGATAAGAAAAAGTAAATTGATACTGGCTTCAAACAAATACCATTCAAAGTCACTGCATTTATGTTTTCTATGGAACACAATCTCCTTCTTCTATATGACATATAGGAATAAAATATGCTCAGACAGGTAAGCAGACAGTAATTACACTGGCCTCTGTGGCGGTTGCTAGAATTGGGGCTCAATATTCACAGAACTAATTCTATGAAAGGACACAAAACTCGCAGCATTTATCACTAGATGTGTGTTTGGCCACTGACTTTAAAGGTCAGCAGGAGCTCCATGTGGGGGATGGTCAGGGCCAGACCAGGCATCTCCGCCAAGTTACCCAGGCAAGTTACTTGTACTCACTGCTCAGCTCCCTCAGCTAAAGTAGGGATAACACTGGCACCTCCTAAAGTGGTGAGGGTTGAAGAAGAACTTAATTCTGGAAAGCTCTTGGAATAGTACTTAGCAGAGAATAAGTTCGACGTAAGTTTTAGCTAGCGTAAGTTCTTTTTCTAGAAACTCATTAGAAAAACAAACATCCAAGAATAAAGGCTCCTTATTCCTTAGTTTCAGTTTTTGAACGCACATGCACTGAATGACAACACTGAAGAGTGTCTCTTAGAGTTAGGAGGTGGTGTTTAGGTGCAGGGTACAGGAGCCTCATTTTAGACACACTGTGCTACAACTCCAAGAAGTTGGAATTTATCCTATGTCTTCCTAGTACCAACAAGTTAGTTCACTGAAGTGTTCATTTCCTTCTGTCCACGAATTTGTAATTAAGTGAACGAATATAACGGCCTCTGAGGAAGTGCCTCATCCTGTTTCTCCTTTGCTGTGATGTAGACAAAAAAATGCATGATATACAAAGAGGTGTTCTTGGGGGGAAAGACAATGTATGTGAAGTCTCTTTCAGAAAAAGTGGAGCTCTGTGGCAGGTGGGAATGCTCAGAAACAAAGAGACATCAACAGGATGACCATATACCTTGTTTCCCAAACCTAGACATCTTTGAGAGTAAAACGATGCTATTGCTACCTAGACCAGGACAATAAGCACGAGACAGGCCTGTGCCAGGCAAGGCAGGGGGAATGGTCACTCTACACAAAGCCGCCCTGACAGAAGCTACAGCCCCTGAGGCCAGTTCTGCTGTACAAATAGAAAAGAAGTTAACTTCTGAGAGAAAGCAGAAGGAACCATTGGCACCAAGACTCATGCAGTCATTAGAATGGCCTTCAACTGTCTACCATCTTGGTTAAATTAATTAACGGTAGTCGAGTCCCTTAGCATCTTTACCATCGAATTTCTTTGTTCCCCACCCTCGTATGGTGTTTCCACCTCCTCTCCTGCTCTTTGGCTTGTGTCTTTGATTGGAAGTTCTGTCCCAGTGACACTTCCCTCCACCAATAATTTACTGTCCCTTTCTTCAACACTCCTCTCACTCTCCAAAGTTCATGACTGCACCTGTCGTCAGCTCCATGCCAGCAGGCCCAGAGGCCTGTCCCCACTTCCAGGCCCTCCAGGGGGGCACCACACGCCCTGCTGGGGCTCCTCTCGCTGCTGCCCCTCTCACTGCAGCAGGCCAGGAGAGCACTTTGGACTCTCCTTAAGCACTTCTCTGTGTTCAACACATTCTTCTTTATTTCTCTTTCTCTGCTCCAGTTTCCCTCTCCCTCCTCTGTCCTCAGAGCACTCATTTATGCCAGCTAATGTGCTCATGTCTCCGAAGTTCATTGAATTTGCTTGTTCTACCTGCACGGCATCCCTGGACTCACGTCTCTGTTGGCAGGTCCAGCCTTAAGGCCAGCCCTCCACACAGCCTTTCCACTATCACCCCGCATAAGTGTGTCTACGTCAATGT
This sequence comes from Tonatia bakeri, assembly GCA_004024845.1. NCBI lineage: Eukaryota > Metazoa > Chordata > Mammalia > Chiroptera > Phyllostomidae > Tonatia > Tonatia bakeri. Next base: position 34,924 of record PVIA01006200.1, read on the forward strand.
CTCCTTTCTGCCCTGATAGCCTTCCCCTCCAGAAGTACCCTGACTCTATGGAATGAATTATCTTTGACTTTGGGGGCACCTTTGAGTCAAATCTCTATTTTACTTTCTTATCCAGTCCAATTACAGATGTATGCTTTCCTTTCTCCACTATCACTTTAACATAGACATGCATCCAGGTCTCCTGTATTTCGCTAGCATTCTTTGACATTTTTAGTTAATAAACTTGATAATATCACATTAGCACTACTAATAGGTGTATGCCCACTAACTGACAAATACTGAAGTAGCTGTGATGTAGCTCTCAGTGGTCCTGTGAAGCAGTGACCCATAGTTACTGTTTTATATATGAGAATAATGAGGCTTAAGAAGGGTAACTTGCTCGGGATCTCTTGGCTGGTAAATAGTGAAATCCTAGGATTTGGATGCAAGGCTACCTGACTCCAGAGGCTTCTGTGCTTTGCTTGGAAATATCCCTGTTACGCATGACTTGAATTGAAGGATAAAGAGTGAAAAGGTTAAGATGTATGTATATCTAGGTAGATCAGTGTTAAACAGACTTGAATTCAGAAAGCTGATCTCATGAAAGAAAACAGAAGATAATAATGGAGATAAGACTTGGTTATGTCAGTGACTGATGCTAGCATCCCTGAGGCAGAGAAAGATACCTATATGATGCATATTCACGTGTTTCTTAAAAAAAAAAATATTTCCTCTGTGTATTGGTTGGTTGATTTATTTGGTTGTTATTGGTTTCCTTGATAAGTTGTTGGAGATATAGGAATGTCCTTAGGCAATGAATCACTTATGCTTTTGGATTTGTTTGACTAAAACAAATAATCAAGTAACTTTAATAGAGGGAAAGATAGACCATGAGGCCACACATGAATCAAATAATTTTTGAAGGTCAGTTTTAAAGGCTTTCCTTCCTCCTTTTCTTAGCAGGGGAGGGAGTTGGGGTGGCAGCAATGTGTGAATATAAAATGTGTGAGGCAGGCATGCAATTGCATGAATGAAAGAAAGCATTGTGTACTGAGAACCTGCTCTGAGTGGCCATCTGACCTGGGGAAGGAGGACGCGTGTGATAACCTGCAGTGCCTCTGAGGACTTGCCTGTTGAGTCACAATGAGTTATAATTAAGCAGTTCCTACAAAAAGTCTTTGTGGAGGAGAAGTCAAAGAGGAGAGCTAATGATGTTCAGATGCAGATATAATTTTGGCACAGAAGACTATTGTAACATTAGTCTATTTTTGTCTCCAAATTAACCAAGTGTGAGTTTCTGAAGAGAACGACCGTCTCTTCTATGGCATAGCGACATCCTTGTGTGCTCTGAAAAGCTGTTCCCTTCCGATTGCTGGGCCTGACATTCCCTGATTTTCAGGAAGCTGTGAGATGCTCTGAAACTGTAGGAAGCTGCTTGCTATCCCTGCATGTTGTTGTCAAGGGCACCTGTGAAAAAGGTCTTTAAATGCTTCCCAGTGTGCAAGAAGGGGTGGCTTACTGCCGTACTTTGGGTGTCATGCTGATTACATTTCCAGATGTTTCTATGAAAATTATATGAAGTAACTATAACCGCCATTCCACAGCATCATTTTACAATAGTATATTCCTGTGTTTAAAAAGACGTTATACAATTTACCTATTGTAGCACAAAACTCTATTTCATGCATGGACAACTAACAAGATTCATTATCAGAAAATTGGCCATTACAAGGAGGATCCTTCTCGCCTACCTCGTGAATGACTGGAATGTCACTTGATAGATGTGGGCTAGGCAGATGTTCACAGAGAAACTCGTAGCATTGGGCCTTCCCTGAGGGCCATGGTCACGTCGTCAGTGTCTGGGGGTTCCATAAAGACCAGTGAGCTGTGTGTGTTGGGTTCTAATCACAGATGTGTCACTAAATCTCTCAACAAGTCACTTAACCTGTTCATCACAAACTGCAACCCCATCTAATGTTAAAAGAAAACTTGAGAGATGTTTTTGAAATAAATATAATAGATTCCACTAAAGTTTGAAAATAAAATACCCTTTTTGACATGAATTATGATCATTTATACAGATTTCCATGTATTCTTTCATAATAACTTCAGATAGTTGAATTCAAAGTATAAATATAATTATATATCTCTCTTATTTTAATTTTTTCGCTTAGTGTTACGTTGTACTGGAACTCTTACTCATAGTCAGCCAAATCACCTTCCTAATGACTATAAAACTTTCCCTTGGGCCCTGGCCAGGTGGCTCAGTTGGTTAGAGCATTGCCCCATACACCAAAAAGTTGTGGGTTCAATTCCTGGTCAGGGCACATACCTAGGTTGAGAGTTTGATCCCAGTCGGAGCATGTACGGCATGCCAGCCTATCAATGTTTCTCTCTCTCTCCCTCTCTCTCTCTCCTTTTCCCTCCCTCTAAAAATCAATAAATATATTCTCAGATGAGGATTTAAAAAAAAAACATTCCCTTAGGTGCAATGCTATTATAAATACCCCTGCCACAAATATCTGTGTGCGCAGCGTGTTTTTTCTCTTGAACTTGCTTCTTTAGGGTAGGGACCTGTTCTGGCGCACAGTGGGTGTCAATATTTTTTTGACTCTTGCTTTCTGAAAAGGCTGTGGTGTGTTGTGGTGAGTGATGGCCTCACTCAGCAGGGCTGGAATATCGAGATGGAGAGTGGAGTTAAGTTATGTGTCAGTAAGAAACGAAACGGGAGAGTAGACTGTTTTCTGGGCTCCTCCAACATCGGACAGTGTGTTCCTCCAGGAAGTTGTGATCATTGGCCTCTGTTTGGACTCATTTCTTCCTTTGTAGTTTATTTTAAACTCCTGGTATGAATATTGCAATCCACTTACAGTCTAACATTTTTCTCCATCAGAATGAGTAAACTTTAGTGAGAATGTTAATAAGAGCCAGCTGGAAAGTATCTGGATATCATTACCAATATAAACTACCAGAAACCATAAAAGACATATTATTTATAAGTGGTTTCTGATACAGGATTAATGAGAAAAATAAAATACTCAAGGAAATGTTTCCTAATGGTTCTTTATTTAAGGAGAATTACGTAAAAATTGGAATTCCTTTAACCAGCCACTCCATGACTCTTTAATGAAGAAGACTGGGCAACACAGCAGCAAGGTGTTACTGGACCATTAACTCTGAGGCAAGGGGAGCAACCAGAGAGGAGGCTTAGAAGATCCCAGGTCATAGGCCCCTTTTTGCCTTATTAGGAATCCAGACTTTATCCTATAGGCACTGAGTCACCATTGAAGATTTGATTCAGGGAAGTAGCACAGTTTATATTTTCAATTCAAACTATATTGTCTGGGCAAAGGATATAACTAGCAAATCAAAGAAAAATACAAATACCCCATACATATAAAAAGATCTCACTCTTACTCATAGTTAAACAAACACAAATTGAAACTAATGAGATACTCTTTTTCATTTGTTATTTTGGCAAAGATAAGAGAAATCGATAACTACACTGCGTCACCTAGTAGAGTGGGAAACAGCCACTGTCATGCGGCGCTGGCGGATGGATGAAGCGGAGCAAGCATTTTAGAGGACAATTTGTCAAAAGTAACCAACATTTTAAATGCACTTACCTTGACCTTGAAGTTCATTACATCCAGCAAAGGATGGTCAGGCAAGGAAGAAGATTCCAGAGCCAGGAAAAGAAGATGCTGATTAAAAACAAATTTCAGGAAGGGCATGCCCAGCAAGAATTGCAATTTCCAGGAATTTAACCTACATGTGTGCTTGCAGAAGTGTAGTGAGATGGGTGTGCGAGGGTGTTCATTACAGATTATTTATAATGTCAGAAAACTGGAAACACACACATGCCATCAATGGGCCTGGTTACAGAAGTCATGGTCTCCACACAAGGAAGTACCATCGAGCCACAAAATAACCATGAGGTGGAATTATGTGTTCAGGTGTGGAGAGAGCTGTAAGATGTACAGTTTAGTGGAAAAAGAAAGGTGAGGTGCAGAGCACTATGTGTATTGATATAATTCATATCAATTTTATTAATTTTTTGACTTCTACTTCTATCTTTTTATTTTTTAACAAACTGTATGTATTTAAGGTATGCAATATGATGTATGTATAGTGAAATAATTATTACATTCATTCTAATCAGCATACTATCTCCTCACATAGTCACCGGTTTTCATGTGATGAGAGCACCCAAAATCTACTCTCTTAGCAAATTTCCAGTACTCAATACTCTATTATTAACTAAGGGATAGAGTGTATAATGTTGGTTTCTGAATAAAATTTTGTCTCTAAAAATATGGAAGAGACATTTGAGTGTAGAGGTTCTGGGAGCATAGAACTGGATATTGAGATTAGACAAGGGAGGAGCGCTTGGCATATCATTACATTTCCATCTTTGCATTTGAAGACTTTCCATGGGTATGTGTTAATTTTATACAAAATAATTACAAAAGATACATTCTCACCGGTCTGTATGTTGTCATGTATTACCTTTGTCTAATTCAATCTTAGCTCATCAACATATATATTGTTTATGTGCCATTCACCCTTCCAAGCACCTTACATTTATTAGCTCACATTAATTATCACAAACCCATACAAGACAGTAAACTACTTTTATTCTCATTCACAAATGAGGGAGTGGATACACAGAGAGGTTAAGCATCTTATTCCAACATCACACAACTGTTCAAAAGCATAAGTAGGAAACCCAGCCCATGATACTTTTGTTCAATATTTGGATTTGCCAGCATCAAAACAGGAATCTGTTTTCTAGAATAAGGTCTTGATAACAACCAACCTGTAAACCATTACTTGTGGCCAATTTGAAGTTCTTTTTGTTCAGTCACTAAATAGTTTTATTTAATAAGAAGCTGAAGTTGTCCTGACCTGTATTCCAACAGATGTCTCTTTTTCAGATGCAGAATTTGTTCAGCCTTCATCAGCTCGTAAAGGTGGGACCCGCTCCTTGTAGCCCCCGTCCTCTTTATCAGCCCCAGTTTTACTTTCTGAAAGGGCAATCCACAGAGTTAGCCTTTCCAGGCATGCTGTGAGCCCCCAACAGTGTTTGGCCAGGACACATTCACATGTGTCTTCTATCAGCTGCAGGTTCTCAGCCTGGGCCCTTTGATTACCCCATAGCAGAACGCATTAGAGCTCAAGGTCACACGCCATGGGATCTTCCTGCTCTCTGACTGTCTGCATATTTTGCTTGGAAAACAAAATATACTGTAAGTTAGCTAGAAATTAGGCCAGAGTTATTAGATGAATACAGCTTAGAATTTCACTCTTTTCAGAATTTTGTCATGGAAGTAACAATAATATTTCATCAGATATACCTTCCTAGCAATGGAGTATTTTTTTAAAAAAATGTAAGGAGACATCCTTCTTTTTCTAACTGATGCTACTTAATGGCTCACTGTGCCCCATGGTTGTTCAGCTCAGGTTTCTCCTGCAAATTCCTGTTAAACAAATACTTACCCAAGATCTCCTAAATGCCAGGCACAGAAAATTAGAAGCTAAATGAGACAAAGTCTGCCCACACTGAACGCACACTATTAGAAAGAAACAACTGGCAACCAGTAATTACCAGGCTGCAAGATCAGTGATCATGAAGTATACACAAAGTGCTCTGGAATCGCAAAAAAGTGATGTCCTTAATTTAGTCCCAGTTGAGAATTACTACACAGAAAAATGACCTGAAGTCACCTGTGGGAAATATTAGTCCCTTGAGTTCTTTCAGCCCTTGACTTGTGTGTGTGCATACGTGGAACAAATACTTACGCAGCACCTGGAAATCCAAGCAATGGTCGCTGTCTAAAGAAAAACAATAGACTCACTGGCCAGTGGGATGTTCACACCCACTGGTGGTTCAATATTCAGTCTCCTCTCCGTTTTGTGAGCAGCTGTTTTGTACTTGCCAAGTGTTAAGCACTGGGTTGCGCCCTTAGACACACATACGAAAAAATCAGGTACCTTGAGTCTGGCCCAATGGGTGCAGGAGTAGAGATGGCAGTAGAGTGCTGAGAAACAAAGAAGGCAGAGTGAGGTTCTGCGGGGACTTTGGAATTGGTCTTAACAGTCTATAGAGAGAAGAGACATTCCAGATGCAGGAAGAAAGGCTGCAAAGGCATCACTTAAGGAGAGGCATATCCGAAAAAATTGTCAAGAAACTGAAGTGGTAAAAGAGCAGATTAGCGAAGATGTTTTGAGAGGTCGGGGAAGAGTGCCATTACCTTCAACTTCCACTAAAGTGCCTGTGAGTAAGATAATAGGTGATGAAAGTCATTGAATCCTTAATATACCAGGTACTATTCTAAATGTGGTTCATGCATTTTCTTGTTTAATTCTTACTGTAGCCCCATGAAGTATTATTATCTTCTCTGTTTTGCATTTGTGGAAACTGAAATGCACGGAAGTTCAATAACTTGCCAGCATCACATCTCCGTGAGGCAGGGAGCCAGAATCAGTCTGCTCCTTTGTGCTTCAGAACCTGCAAACCTCACCCCAGCACCACAGTCACAGTCCTTACACCATGCCTAGAATTTTACAGACAGAACTAGGGGAGAGGATATTCCATACCGAGCAAATGGCATAAACAAAGGCACAGGTGGGAAACCAGAAGTATGTTTTAGAAGTCTGACTTAGTTGGAACATGAATTTATAACAGGCAGATGCAGGCAGATGTGTTAGGATTAGATCATGGAAAGTGGTAAAGATCCCAGAGCTGGGCTCTCATCCTCTTTGGAGCATGGAGGGGACATAATCACAGCTGGTTTTTGGGTGACTCACTGGCAGTTACTGATATAACTGCCAGGGAAAGAATAGAGAGCCTGGCCAGGGGAGGCCAGTTAGAAAGCTATTGTAACAGTCTAGGAGACAGATAATTGGAGCCTGCTTGGGGTGGTGGCATGAGGAATGCAAAGAAGAGAGATTTGAGAGACATGGAGGAGGTAGAAATGACAGGACTTGGGAGGCAGGATGTGGGGGCGAGAGAGGAGAAATCAAAGATAGCTCTCAGGTTTTGACCCTGAGTGACTCATGATTAGTAGCACTTATTTTTTCTTCTTCTTCTTCTTCTTTTTTTTAGAATGGGTAAGAGTCAAATTTGATAGATGAAAATATAAGGGCTTTCTGGTTGTTGTTTTCTTTAATTGATTTTAGAGGTGGGGGTGTGGGGAGAGAGATGTCCATTTGTTGCTCCACTTATGTATGCGTTCATTGGCTGCTTCTCGTATGTGCCCTCACCAGAGAGAGAACCTGCAACCTTGCATGCATATCAGGGTGATGCTCTAGGCTACCTGGCCAGGGCCAGGGCATTCTGTTTTTGCCAAGGAATCCTCATGGCAGAGAGGATCCAGAAGGCCCCCATCACACAGTGAAGGGAGGCCATCTACTGGGAGTGCAGGGCACCCAGGCAGAGTTCCATTATGTCTTGAAAAGAGAGGGAATCATTCTAACCCTCTGAAGAAGTTGTTTGTTTTCTAGGGCTCCCATGACAAAGTACCACAAGTGAGTGCCATAAATGGCAGGAATTTATTATCTCACAATCCTGGAAGTTAGGAGACCTAGATCAAGGTATCAGCAAGTTTGATGCCTGTCTCCTAGCTTCTGGTTGTTGCTGACCATCTTTGTAATCACTTGGCTAGTAGATACATCACCCTGATTCCTGCCTTCATCTTCACAGGGTGTTCTCTTGGTATGTGTCCGAATGTTCCATTTTTGTAGGGACTTCAGTCATATTGGACTAAAGGCCCATCCTATCCATAACGTGACTTCATCCTAATCTAATCACATCTTTAATGGCCTTATTTCTAAATAAGATTACATTCAGAGATACTGGGGTCATAGGACTTCAACATGTGAATTGTGGGGGGTTGCGAACCACAACTGTGAATGAGAAGAAGGCCTTCTTTCTCTCAAAAGATAACTAGGTTTCTGTTCTTAAGCATCTTCTGGAGGTTCATGAGCAAGTCATATTGATTTTAAAATATTATCACTAAATGATGAGGGTACTGGAAATATCTGGAGCAGGGGGTACACTTTGTAAAGTATGTGATTATCTGACCACCATGCTCTACACCTGAAACTAATGCAAAATAATATTGAATGTAAGCTGTAATTGAAAAATAAAATTTAAAATATATGTATATTATCACATCAGTAAGAGCTGAGGTCTTCTGACAACTGCTTTCTGGACTTGAAAATATTTTTAATTAGCAGAAGAATGTCAGTACCTCAGCTATTGCTGTGAGCAGCACCTTCCTGATTCCCAGTCCTAGATCACTTCTGAGCAGTGACCACCCTTCTCCCAGATGTCACACTCCAAAAACAGTGATTCCACAGCCAGGTGCATGTGCTGAATAGCTAGGAAACTCACTTGGGAATAAACTACCTGAGAGAAGGAACAGGTGGAGACTGGAGCCTGAGCTGGGAGTGCCCAGGATGTTCAGGTGCAAATACAGTCCCACATCCCATTCCCAGGGGAACGTGATTTGTGCCCCCTTTGTTTTTCTTTGGACAGCAAGCTTTGTCAATGAAACAGTTTACAATTTTTAACACAAATTGATTTTTTTTCTTCTTGGAGAATGAATTACTCATATATTACCTTGTTGAAAGGAAAAAACATTCTCCAAAAAAAATTTTAAGGTACCTGATTTTTAAAAATTTACCCTCATTATAAGGCTGACAGGCTATTATGTCCAAGCAGGATAAGACAAAAAACATTTGGATCAAGATACATGGTTTTTTCCCCATGGAAAGGAAATGTTGACTCAAGGAGATCTGGACTGTGCTGTTTAGGTCAGATGGCTGTAGGTTTGGGCATCCCAGAGATGAACGGATATCTCTGAATGAATCACAAAAAGCTCTGCCCTAGGTGTTTATAATTCAGATCCAGTCCTTCCCTAAATAGCTCTTTGGTGCTTTTCCATTTTTGTGTGGGTATATTTACATTTACACCCCATTTACATGATTTGCCAGAGCTTCAGGCTGATAGCTTAAACCTTTGCCTTCACTTCCCTTTTCCATTGCCCTCCCAATCTCTATAGCCCTGCAAATGAGCTTTTCTGAGCTCCTCATTAATTTTTCACTCCTCTCCCTGTGGGAGATGCACAGATTTACAGCACTAGGATAGCAGGCCAAAGAATGCTTGGCAGGCCACTGCTGTGCCTGGCAATAGGTTTCAGAATCATACCTCCAGGGATTTTGACAAGTGAAATAAATGCCCAGTACCTGCTTGCACTCTAATTATAGGGTTCCCACTAGACCTTCAGAAAGTTGCATTATTTCCCAGTGTTGGGTGTGCGGTGATTTGCTCTCTCTCTCTTTCAAATTGGGTGTTAAATTAAGAGTAGCAGTGTGATTCACTAGCAAGATCACTGGTCTGGCTATGTAGTAATAGCTCTATGGTCATGGACAAGTGAGTTCACCCCTCTGAACCTTATTTCTTTATCTTCAAAATGTGAGGCTTAGACTACACCATCTCCAAGATTCTGTTACATCCAACCCTCCTCATTTTGACAGCAACCTAGCATTCTTCTCTGCAAGTATAAAGAAAAGATATTTTACAAGTTTCCCTCAGTATCACTGCTTCTCTAGCTAAGAACAGGATTTGTGTTGGAAGCCTTCAAAAATTCAACTCCATCCAGCTTGATGTAAGAAATAGCCACAGAGAAATCTTCTAGTTAGGACACCTCATTGCTAGCTTTTGCCTTGACATTGGGCGCTGTCTCCTGACCTTCCCTGCCTTCTCTCCCATTTGATCCATAAATCCATCACTCCTGATTTAGCAGATTGAACACATTTCTTTAGGGACCTTTTAAAAAGTTACTCAAGAGCTGGAGTTTCATGTTCTTTAGGACAAGAGTGGGCCAGAGTCCTCTGTAATGAGTCTCCATTCTCGGTGAGCATGATTTGCTCAGCTGGCAAAATTAACTGTATTGAAATTTTTACCCAGCTGGCTTAATTGGAACTGGGGTGTCTACAGGGTCCAGATGGATAAGACTTTCAGGATGCTAAACTAACTAAATCAGTGGTGCACGTGATTTCCTTCTGCAAAGTCCACTAAAAGAAAATAACTTTCTAAATATATAGATGGTCTTCCAAGAACTAATAATTCAAATGCTCCGTGAACAAAATAGGATAAAAGCTGTGTTTCATCACCATGCACTGCCTGTATTTGTTGTCTAGAAGTAGTTATCTTGGGAATGAAGTCTTTTGATCAGAAGCCAGGAATGCTGTCACTGAAAACTGAATTCCCTTACATTGTCCTTGAAGACAATAAACAATGTCACAAGAAAGAAAATATAAAAAGAAAACCAGGTGGAAAAGAAAATATAGAGGTGTTAGGGATTGAGTAGTACAGTCATGTTAGAACTTTGTCCACCTAAATTGTATGTCATCCTAGATTAGAACTTTTGGAAAAGAATATAGTTTGCAATGGCTTGCTTCCCTAAGAGAAAAACCAAAGGAATTTTCATGCTGAGCTAAAAATGAGAATATTTTTAGAAAAAATGCAGCAAGGACTTGGAGTACAGACAGTTTGTTACATCAACATTGAATCAGAGTGTGTTGAAGAGGCAATGGGTTAGTTCTTCATGTGAGCAGAGAGTAGAACTGAGTACAGTGTTTAAAACACTGGGTTAAAAAAAAACACCTCAGTGTCATTTTTTTATGTACACGAAAAAGTGTTGGAAAATAAAATGTGGGGTTAGGGCAACAGTTACCATGAGTGAAGCTCTGTCGGTGTCTGAGTCCTCACACGACCCCGTCTTCCTTCCCTCATTGGGCTCCCCTCTCGGTTAGCACTCCTCAAGCTCCGCTTCTACGGCAGAGGGTTCAGGGGAAATAGTCTCTGAGACCCCTGCCAGACTTAATATTTTTTATTTTAAATCAACACATATGGGAAAAACATGTCAAACTTTATTAAGTTTTCCATTGTATTCAAATATAATAACAGTGGAAATGATGGACATGCTATTTACCTGTTAACTAATTGTCCTCCTTTGCACAGCATCCTCCCCAGCCACTGCTCCAGGTTACTGCTATTTGAAAAGGCCGTGTGGTGCGACCTGGAAACTTACTTGAATAAGCCAAAAAGAAGTCTGCACTGCCTCTTTAAATGCTATAGCAGTATGCTTCCCTTCCAGGGAACTTAGAAACATGATAACAAATGGTGGCCTTCTGATCACCCTTCCTTTCCTAGTTTGACTAATGATACACAAAGATTTACAGGAAAGATCATTCTTGCCACCTTTTTTTTTTTTTTAACTTGAACAGATGTTAACACTTAAAGGGAAAGAAGAATTATGGGCCAAGAACAGATGGTTAGGTCTCAGCACAGACTTTTGGGGATGTCACTGATGTCTCTTTCTTTGTCAACCACTCTACATTATTCTACTTTCTACCTCTGTTTACTGTAATGTCACCATACTTTTTCCCCTTTATGAGTATCTTCTGCCCTTTCACTGAGTCACCAATGGCTCTCACAGGTGTCACTTTGCCCAAAATCAACACATTGGAAGTGACTGACCATGAAAATTATATGTTTTGAGTACTGAAGGGAACTACTATTAACCAATTTTGTGCCTGGGTAAACCATCATTCTAGTGAAATAAAAATATTTTTAGCAATAAAAATCTAAAAGAGTTATTTCAAAAAGGAAGAGGTATTCCCCAAAAGAAATGAGAAGTAATTAAACCCCACAATAAAAAAGTAGAGAGCAGAAAACAAAATTGGGCAAAGAAGATGGTAAAATTTTATAAATATGAGTAAGTACTAATTATTTAAAAGTAATAAAAATAATAATGAGAAATTGGAGGATTAATTAAGTAAGAGCAAAGCCTGCATTCTAAATAACAACATGTAAAATAGGATTGTATGATCAAGTAAAGATGTTCTGAACTCACTGCTGTTATTCTGGAGGTGGGGATAGAGATTCATCTTGAAATTTCTAAGTAAACATTTTAAGTATTTAAGGCTAACCACTAGAAGAATAGAAGTAGAATCTATACCATAAACCACTAAGAAATGAAACTTCATTCTTTATTACCTAAAAGAAGGGAAATCATGATAATTAAAAGAGAATAAGTGTAGAAATAAATCCAAATATATCAGTAATTACAATAAACATAAATGGTCCATATGTACCAGTTAAAGGATTGAAGTTGTTAAAAAGTATATAACAAAATCCAGATATAAGCTATTTATGAAATATACCTAAAACATAAGGATATAGGAAAGTTTAAAATAAAAGGGCATACAAAGTTCACCAACCAAGTTTTTTTTTAAAGAAGATTAGTTTATCTACAGCAAGAAGCATTTATGAAGTTTAGTCTTTATGTATTGATAAAAGGAACAGTACATTAGGGAGATATAACAATTCAAAATATATGTATGTGGCTTACTAACCTCACAGTCTCAAAATATACAGGGTAGGCAAAAGTAGGCTTACAGTTGCATTGTGACACTTTTTGAGTTAATAAAGTTATTGTAGTAATCATGACCTGCATGTCTTTTTCCTTACGAACAGCTGTAAACCTACTTTTACCCACCCCTGTATACAGCAGAAGTTGGCAGAATACAAGGATAAATGAATAATTCTATTAATGTATGTCTAATAATTAACATATAAAAAACAAGGATATATAAAATAAAAATACACAATTAACAAGCTATAAGATTCCCAAAGTCCATCATAAATTTAGATATTTAAAAATAAACATTCAAATGCTTTATGGGTTAAAGAATAAATTATACTTAATATTAAGTATTTAAAGCTAACCACTGTCAGTATTTGTCAGCCACTGTCAAAGCTGACAAAAATATATTACATGTCAAATACACGTGAAATACAGTTAAAGCAGTAAATAGAGGGAATTTATAACCTTAAAGGCTACTAAACATCTATCTATAGAATGAGAAATCTTTAGTACAAGATAATCCATACAGCACTTAGAACTAACATGGAAGGTTTGGCAAGTTTACAGAATGAAAAATTAATATATATTTAAAAATCAATATAAGTCATATATAAGAGCAAAAAAGTAATACAACATAATAATAATATTTTAAGAAATTCTATTCCTGACAGCCCTCAAAACCACCCATTAGTATTGTTACAGAACAGGGCCAAGGTGGGTATACGATATACTTTTACTGAGAGGACCCCCCACTAGGTTCACTATGCCCACTACCAGAGGAAAGATGTCTCTCAATGCCAGAGATTTGTGAAAAGGAAAGGAAATATTTATTTAAAGCTATAAGACTTAAAGTAGTGACCTAATGTCTTCATTAAAATATTAAAGTCTTTTAGGATACCAAAGATGCACACAGTCCTTCCTTCTCCCTCTGCCCTAATCTGGGGTACTGTATCTTGAGAAAAGAAGTAGAAGTCCATGATTCAGGCTCCCAGCACCATCAACTGTGTCACCATCATGATCTCCAGCTAATCCAGAGCCATGTGGCACCTTCTCATGGCCCACCAGCAAGAGTCCTTTCACCCTTCTTCTTCCAGGCAAAGTCTCTCCTGCTTTCTAAGCCACATGGCAAAAGGGAACACCCCAAAGCCGTGTGGTCCTCACTCTCACCAAAGCTGCAGAGGTCCCCACTCTGCCAAAGCCGTGTGCTTTTCCCTCGCATGGCTGCCCAGTCTGGGTTTAAATCCCTGCACCAATCTTCCTCCGCAGCCCCATTTCCGACTCCTCCTACTATCAGTTACACCTGCCAGCATTCCTGTATTATTCTAGGATTACTGGGCTGCCATCATAAGTCTGGGCAGGTGTGGCCCCATGGCATGGAACCAATCTTCTCCAAGCTCTCATGCAGGTGCCATTATCAGGGGGAGCTGCCCCCCAGTTACATCTTGGGTGGAAGTCCCTTCCATCCCCCTGGATCAAAGCAGGGCCACAGCTATTTAACATATCTATGAAACCAGTTAAAGGTTATAGATTTGTTGAATGACCATGCCAGAGGTTAGCTGCAAAGCTGTTGCTATGCAAAACAGCTCTGCAACTTCCTGCTCCATGTGTCCCTTCCCCCAACTCACACCTGTGGGTGGAAGGGGTGAGGACATCCTGTATATCTTTCTAATATTTCCTGGACACCTTGAGTTCTGTACCCCATTCCAAATCCCTATTTGGGGGCCCACTCTTGGCTGCACCCTGTTATAGTATGATTCTGGTTTCTAGTCAATTGTCCATTTCACCCATGAAGGACCTGACGTATATATTGCCACGAGGAGAAATTTGGTTCTCCCTGTGCTTTTTGACTCCTTTGTTTCCAAGGTGATTCTTTCCTCTGTGTGTGTGTACGTGCGTGTGTGTGTGTGTGTGTGTGTGCGTGTGTGTGTGTGTGTATTAATCCATTTACTTTTATTCCCAACCCTTTGTGAAAATACTGCATTTCAGGCACTTTTGTCCAGTACCTATTTATCAAGTTTCCTTTTCCAGATCTAGAAAAATTCCTCTCTACAGCTGCTCTTCATAGCCTTCTGAACGCGGATGGCTGGGCTTTATTTTGACTCCAGTTTGTGTGGATAACATCGTTTTCTCCTTAACTTTGCCCACCTTTGATTCTGAGCCTTTGGATATCATGAAATCGTCCCCATAGTAATCCTGAAAAAGGTTTCCTAGCATTAACTTCAACATTTAAATGACTGTGTTGTTCACAGCTAGACAGACGTTACAGTGCAGTACACAGTAAAATACTTGCCGTGTGCTCACAAGGGCAGGGACACATGCTGGTATTCAACTTTGTATCCCCTAGCCTAACACAGAGTGTTGCAAAAAGAGGGTGCCAATTATAGTTTTCAATGGATTGTACAAAACCACCAGTGTCCAGAAAACAGAGCAATTTATTTTAGATTTTCCACAGGCAGGTAGGAAGGTACTGCTTTGCCCCCCCACCCCCCTCACCCTCTCTGACACTGCGTAATCACACAGTGACCTCTGTTAGGTCCCACATTAATATTTGCCAGGCCTGGAAAAGAGTCCAAATGTGGTTGCCCGGCCCTCGGCCCTCGGCTGGACTCCTCTTCCCGCCCTAGGCCGATCGATCACCCACCCATGAGAAACCTCTGGACATGGGACACCCACCAGTATACCAGCTCGGACTTCATCTTCTGGAAGGTCTTGGTCATCTGAACAAGGAATTCAGTGGTCTCAAGCACCCAGTCCTCAGAACATGATTTAAAAGCGGGTGCAGGCTTCAGAGTGTTCCTTCTCCTGGACATCCTCCCTGCATGGAGGGTCAGAGCTGGGAAGGGAGGCTGCTCAGGCACCAGGGACAGGGCAAGCTTTCTCTTTTATGCTTCCTGTTCAACTCCGGATTACATCAGTTTGTAGCCTAAAGAAGTCTGACTCAACATATTATTGTTTTTTAGGTACAATCATAATGTGTAAGAACTTAAAGAGATGTTAGAAATCTATCTTACCCAAACTTTTTGTTAACTTAGAAACCAAGGCCGGAGAAATGAACTGACTTGCCCATGGTCATACCACATGGTCAGTACCAGAAAAGCAATAGAAAACGAGGGCTCTGGAGTCCAGATGATCCCTCTCATTCCTGTTCATCTAGCTGTGGATTCCGTGCCTGTCACTGTAGTTCCTGGATGCTTTGGCAAACTGTTGCTAGCTCTGTTGCTTTTAAGTAAAAGTGGCTAATTGTAAGCAGAGTGGAACAAACTCATAGTAGAAGGCAGAGGAAGATGTAGCCACATGCCCTGCAGTATCTACATAACTTAGGTTTTTCTGAATAGTGAGATGATAAAATCCCTTTGTCAAATAGGATACCTCATTTAGAATCAGAAGTAGACACCAGTGAGCTATGGATAAGTTGAAATGCCAGGAGCCAAGCAATACAAACAAGGGAGTAACATTGGCTCCCATTGATGTTGTCCATTTTCTTCCCTTGAAAGGTCCCTCCAGGGTAACATATGCAAGACAACTGTGCTGGATCCCACAGAGCATCACAGATCAGCTCTCATTCAGCCTTGAGTGCTATACTGTAATTCACTGAGTTTATTCTTTTGTGAAGTGAGAAGAGAAGGAGGAAATTAGCTTGGGTCTTTCTCTTTCCATTTATTTTTATATTATGTGTTCTTTTAACAAATTCTGACTTAACACTTCTTATACACTAGTCCTGTGCTGGGTGCAAAGAATATAGAGGTGCATAAGGCAGATGTACTCCCTGCTCTTGAGTAGCTTCCTGCCCGGTGGGGAAAATCATAAGAGATTTTTGAAAGAGAAAGGAAGTATGTGAAAGAGCTAAACTGGGAATTTGGGAAGTCCTGATGGAACTAAAAGAGAGAAGGATCTCTACCTGTTAGCAAGCCATGGTGGAGAAGCTAATACTTTGCGTCTAAACAGAGATGAGGTGAGGACTGATGTTTTTCATCTCCATTGAAAACACAGTGAATTACAGGCTGAGGAATTCGGGTGGGGAAGTAGCATTTCCATATTTTAAAAGTTTTTAGAATAGAAAAGAGGAATACAGAAGAGATTATGGAATATTCTTGTCTGACGGACTTTAAAATAGACCCACTAGCCTAGGGTGGTTTAGCTGTGATCTTGTTTACATCTGTGAGTGATGCATTAGGAAACTCCTGAGGGAAGGTCCAAGCTTTATTTGCCTTTTTATGGTTGACAGCATGCTTAGTGGTATTGGGCAAGATGTATCTAAAAAACTGGCATTACAAAGTTTAGGACTGATGGTAGGTTTTGTGAACTGTGGGTGAGATATAAGTAATTCCAAAGCACCTAGTTTTTATCATGCTTTTTAGTAGAATATTATTAAATTACATAGAAGAGACATCTTCTGAGCCAGCCAAGTAGTTTCATATGTATTTTTTTGCAACAACTTAAAAATGTGTTAGCAATCAGCTATATTTAGCCAGAAGAATATTAAATGTATCCAAGTTCATAAATTGAGAGTTAAGCCAAAATTTATATAAAAATTATCTTTCTGAAAGGTTTTTTTAGGCTCCTCTGAGGAATAAATGCCAATCAGCCACGAAGTTAGGCAGTATAGAGCTTTATTGCAGCCAAGAAAGTCGCGAGCAAACAGGGAATATGGCGGGGTTTTATTCCAGTCAGCTCTCTTCGCGGAGCTGGGGATTGTTCCCCTTTGAACAAAGTGGCAATATATCAGGGGTGGTTCTCCTTGCGCCCCGGTTTGATGTCAGCCATCTCTTCCGGGTTATACTTCAGCCACCATGTTTGTAGTCCAGCCGCCACTCTGTCCTACCCCACCCATCCTGACACTTTCCAATTACTAGAAACAATCAATAATAAACAATCAGTTGCTGTTATCGTGTGCCTTATCACTGTTGTTATTATTTCAGCCAGCTTGTCACACCAAGTACTTTGACAGAAATATAACAGTCATGTTACACATTTTGGGCTAATGTTTTGAGTTGGCCAAAGATGGCTCTAGTAGGGCTTAGTTGTCTTTAATTTAACTTCATTCCAAGCAGTTTTGTTAGATTATATTGTGACAACTGTCATGTCAGTGTGCATTTTTTTAAAAAAACTTATCAAAATTGGTGAGTTTTTGTGTAGCCATTTTAATACTGAAGATGGAAGGAAATATGCAACATTTTCAGCGGATTGTGCTTTATTATTTCAAGAAAGGTAGGAATGCAACTGAAACAGGAAAAAATAAAAGATTTCTGAGATGTGCAATTGATGTGAAGATGTGAGATGTGCAAATGACTGATTTCAGTCATTAAACAAATAGGGAGAGTGACATGTTCGTCAGTCACAGCTCCTTTTCCACACACTGCACAAATCTTTTATTTTTCTCATTTCAGTTGCTTTTCTACCTTTCTTGAAATAATAAAGCACAATCCGCTGAAAATGTTGCATATTTTCTTCCATCTTCAGTATTATAATGGCTACAGAAAAATTCACTAATTTTGATAAGATTTTCTTAAAATGCATGCTGATATGACAGCTGTCATAATACAACCTAACAAAATTGTTTCAGATGAAGTAAAAGACAACTAAGTACTACTAGAGCCACCTTACAGAGAAAACCAAATGAACTTTTTGGCAAACCCAACATTAAGAGAGAGACACCAGACAGCTTGCTTGCTCTGTCTCTGTCTCTTACACAAAGAAGAGGTCACGTGAGCAAACTGAGAAGGCGGCTCCCATGAGCCAAGAGAAGAGGCCTCAGAATGAAACCTACCAAGCCAGCACCTTTATCTCCGACTTTGCACCTCCAGAACTGTGAGGTATAAATGTTTGTTGTTTAAGTCACCCAGTCTGTGGTATTTTGTTATGGCAACCTGAGCAGACTAACACCTTCCCAACATTTTCAACATCATTCCTAGAAAAGAAGCACAGTCGAGGATGTGGTGATGTTAGTGACCTATTAATTTATAAAACAAGCAAATAAGCAAAGGACAGAGCACATCATCTTTCAGCACATGTGATTTACATTGTGTCAGTGGTGGTCATCATCACTATCCTCGGCACTCACTTTAGCTCACTTTTAGTGATGCTCTTCTAAGTCTGCAGGATACAAGTACAGCAGGCCTGGTCTCTGTCTTCTAGGGATTTTGGTGATTTCAGTCATTAAACAAAGCAAACCTATGTTGTAGGATTCCCACCATATCCTAGCTTTATTGTGGCTTTCCTATGCAGGAATACGGAGAGTGAAAAAATAAACCTACCCACAGCAAGGTCATTGGAAGATTTAAGTGCATAGAGAATGAAGGTGAAGAGTGGCAGAAGAAAGAATTGTACCTTGAACTTAAATTGGAAATCTAATTGACACTTAATTTTCACAACTAAAGTGGATTATAATGGGCTAACGTATCAAGAGGAAGGGTTGGATTTTGACCCACTGGCTTGTCACATTTCATGTCTGTGTGTCCAGTCATATAAGCACAAGAAATCAAGTGAATAGGAACAATTGCACTTTTTGAAACCCAAAAGATAGAAGGGAGGTCTCTTTTGATTTATGTTGTACTTTTAACTGTGTGCCTTCCACTTGCTAGAGTCTGAATACTCACAACTGGACATGGCATTCTTTTCCTTTGTGCTCCGTCTTTTTTAAACCTCACCCCACAGATGATGTTAACTTTTAAGTTTTTATGCTGCTCCGTAGCCGGCCAGAGCATTCAGGCATCCTACAGAGGTGAAAATGAATCTTTCCAACCCATGCTTTTTTATATATATATTTTACCAACATGATCTCCTGAATAAAAATCAAATTGATAAATTAAGGAAATAAATTTGACCATTTGTTTTCTACACCCCTGGTATTAATTATTTTATCCTAAAAGCAAACACATGATTGGCTCATTCACAAGACTCTAGAAGTAAAAGAGAAATTCCTCCTCTGATTAGATTTTAAGCTAATATTTCAGGCCCTTCAAATATATAGGATAATTCAAAATAGTTGGATGGGTTTTAGGGGCTGAGCCTTAGGAGGGAAGGCTGCTTATATATGTGTCATCTTTTTTTACTCTTTAAACTTGGAGAAATTATACCTGGGAAATTTCTTAGGAAAGCAAACCAAATCTTGGTGATGCTGTGAGGCCGTGCACATTAAAAGAAGGCAGTCACTGCAGGGAAAAGAGCAAGCGAGAGACTGAGCACAGGGCAGAACCCAGGGAAGGAAGCCTGTACAGAAACTCCAATGGTCTCAGTTTTCCACTTCTCTTTAAAATACTTGGATTTAGCCCTGGCTGGCATGGTTCAGTGGATTGAGCACCAGCCTGCAAATCAAAGGGTCACCAGTTTGATTCCCAGTCAGGGCACATGCCTGGGTTGCAGGCCAGGTCCCCAGTAAGGGGCATGTAAGAAGCAGCCACACATTGATGCTTCTCTTCCTCTCTTCCTCCCCCTCTGTCTAAAAATAAACAAATAAAATCTTTAAAAAAATAAAATACTTGTATTTGGGCTGTAAGTCGGCATTGTCACAAATTTGTTTATTAAGCATAGCTTTGGTGACTATTACTTTAAGGGAAAGTCTTCATATAGAGAAGTGCCACGAAAAGTAACAAGTGAAGATTAGATCTAGTTTATGAATAGTTTCAAGAGGCATCTCGCTTCTCCCTGCTATCATGCATGACCTCTGGAATGTTGAAAAGGTCTTTTATTGCATCTGTGCTTGAACAGAGAAAAACAAAGATACTTTAGAAAGGCAGGAAAGCATAAGTTTTAGATGCATAGAGAAGAACTAATCTGATATTAAAAGAAGAAAAACTCAGGCTCTTCATTACCATAAGCCTTCATATGGTAGAGGGAAAATAATTAGAAATGTGTTTCCCATAAATGCAAATATAGACAAGTCAGGCATATACTATTTTTGCAGAACAAAGTTAACTCCTTGCAACCCACAAAGCTACAAATAGGCTCAGTTTGACCTCCTTTGAGCTCTGCTGGTATTCTAGGTAAGGAATACTGTTCCTAAAACTCTAAATGGTCTATTAGATTTATTTATGTGTTTTCGTGAAGAATGGAAAGAATTGTACCTATTACAGATTATTTTATTTTGAAGGAAATAATATCCAGGTCAATGCAAATTCCTCTCTGCCTTGCCTTCCCTTATTCCTTCTCACCTATTCCCCCAGCACCCTCCACCTTCTGCCTGACTGCTCACTGGCAATGGTGTAAAGGAGTGATCATACTCTAAAACAGATTATTGGGGATAATTTATGGTTATTTTTATACTCAATCATGAGTTATTAGTAGTAATATTCAGAGATTTTATTTTTTTGGTTGTTAGAGTAGAGGAATGTTATTTTACTTTTGAGCCTTAGAAACCATGTACCTTTCTACAAGAAAATTGGATTAAAGCTGAAGAATGTCCCTTTTCCCCTGGCTAACTGGCTGTAATGGGCTCTGAGTAGTTCATAACCAGATTCACACTGAACCATTGCAGACCACCCTCCCGTAGAGCCAGCTGCTGCACTGGGGCCTCCACACACACTAGCAATCCTCCTGCCTGTCTCCAGTATGCTCCCCTCTCTGTCCTCCTCAGTGACTCTTCCTCTGGTGTCTCAGCACCTTCCCCCGTGTGTTCTTCCTGCTCCCATCCCCACGATGGGATTTTATGAGCTTGATATAGAAAACAGCAGCCCTCAGATAAGAATGCTGCAAACTTCCACCATATACTCTACCTGTTCTTCGAGTCCTCCTGTTGTGATGACGAAGACCACTTTACCTCGATGACGAAAACTCTACCTTTTAAAGAACCATCTGGATCCTGTTCTTCCACCTGGTCAGAATCTCACTCCATCTTCTTTCTCTCCTAGAATTTAGTTTTCATTTATTACTACATCTTCCCCCCACCCCAAAATTCTGTGATGTCCCTTTTCCATACTCTCCCCTGGCACCGCGGCTACTGGGGCGGTTTCATCTCTCCAGCTGAACTTCTCAGTTGCTCAGTGCTTTCTTGAAACTGCTCTTTTAAGGTCCCACACCCTCCACATTGCTCCTTCCAGTTTTCCTTTCTTAACATCCCAAGGACACTATCCCAGTTGACCAGTCCCTCCTTTTTAACACCCTCTTCTCTCAGCTTCTGTTTCATTGCACATTTCTGCTTTTCCTTCTGTCTCCCTGAGGACTCCTGTGCCTCTCCTCAATCAACAACCCTTAGAGTCCCCATGGGTTTGGTCCTGAACCCCTTCTCTTTTGCATGCTCCCCATCTCTAGAGGATTTTCAACATGCACATGGCCTCAGGTATCATCTGCAAGCTAATAAAACCCAAGTTTATATTCCTGTTCAGATTTTCTTTTAAGCTTCTGAATCCCATTTGATTTCTCTACTTTGTCTCACTAATATGGCCAAAATCAGACTCATCCTCCACTTCCCCTTAGCTGATTGTCCTTCTGTGTTTCCTTCCTCCATCCTCTTGCTTACTCAGGATAGACATCTCCCTGACTTGCCATCTCTCACATTCTGTCAGCCTCTAATTCCTGTTCATTATTAGCTCCTGTTTGTAGGACACATTCGCTTCTCTGTAGTTCCAGTGCCTCCTTCCTGGGCCAACCTCCAACTTCTCCTGTCTGGACTGTCACAATAGGGTCCTTTGGTTTCTCTACGTCCACTTCAGCACCCTGCAATCAAGTCTTGGCCTTGTAGCAACAGCAATAGTTTTAAAGCAAAAAATGTAATCATATTTCCTCTTTAAGACATTTCAGTAGCTTCCAACACACTTAGAAAGTTTGGGTTCCATGGCATGGCCTACGAGGCCCTGCTTGCACCAGCCTTGCCTACAAGCTTCAACATCCCTGCCACCCTCCCTGGCGCATGCCCAGCCCCATAGCCTGTGCTTGTCTTTCCCACACCATGGCCTTGGCACATGTCCTCCCAGTCTTTATCTGGATAAGCTCTTATCCCTTCAGTCTTTCTAAACGTCACTTGTTCAGACATCTCCAGTTTAAATCAGTCACCACTATCACCATTGTTCATGATACCTTTTTTGTTTCTATGGAGCTCTTCTCAATTCAGTCATTTGTCTCCTATTCTTATCATCTAACGTTCGTCAGCCCCAGGAGACTGCAAGCTGTGAGTCCCCTGTCTATTCAATCCTAGCTGCTCCTGGCACATGGAAGGCACCCAATGATAGTTGTTGAATGAATCAGTGAGTAAATGTTGAATAGGGGCGCATTCCTGGAATTGACTTAGAACTCTGGTGGCTCAGGCTGGCTCCTCATACTCGTATAAGCCCTTTCACCTTCTGCCTCTGAAGAATGTTTAATCTTTAAATTTCCAAATAGTCATGAAAGATACCCACTGAAATCCAAACATAGTTTATTGATCCAGTAAAATGGCACTAATTTAGAATATTTCAACAAGAGCTATTCATGCTTGAATGCATTTTTTAGCTTTCACTTTACCATGATAGTTTATATTTATTTTTTTAATTGGGAAAAGAAGCAAAATACACATTTAAAATTAGCACCCATCCCAATGAAAGTCTCGGTAATTTCTAAGTCTAAGGATGATGGTAAATCAGAAAGGTAGCTGATTTAATGTCATAGCCAGGCCTAGTATTACTCTGCTCAACTACACAATAATCATCAATGCTCAAACAAGCAAACACTGAGTGTGCTGTGAATTGCTGGTGGTGAGGGAAGGAATACTAGAAATAACAGTAAGGAAAAGAAGCTGCACTCTATTGCACAAGACCGAAGCCCCAAGCAACAGGACTGGTCTACCCAAGTCGCCCAACCACAGAACGTTTCATTTTCTCTTGATTAACTGAGTAATGTTGTGAAATTTTCAAATTGTTTCTGTTCTGAATTTTTCTCCTTTCCACCTATCTCATGTTAACATAGGCAGTTGAGCCAAGAAGAAGTCTTCAAACCTCTGAACAGTCACATTAGAAATCTCATGCTCCAGGAATAAAATCTTTTTTTCTATAATTTCCAAAAGCAAACTTACTAACCTCAGTCAAAGACCTCGACAACAGTTTAATTCCCAGCACAAACTCGGTGAATTTTCTGTCTGTGGTAGATAATGTCACAAATCTTTGGAGACACACTGTTCTGTAAATGATTGGAGAAAAAAATCTTTTTTAGCTCCCCACCTCCAAAATTCTGTGTCCC
Source organism: Tonatia bakeri (assembly GCA_004024845.1). NCBI lineage: Eukaryota > Metazoa > Chordata > Mammalia > Chiroptera > Phyllostomidae > Tonatia > Tonatia bakeri. Next base: position 58,488 of record PVIA01006200.1, read on the forward strand.
TAGACCATAGGCCCACAGTTACACATGTTGTATTTATTCATGCATTCCTCTTCCATCCTATCATGGCACTCTTGGTATTCCTGTTTCTCGGCTCCTTAAAGTCCAAACTGTGAACTGACTGGTTGGTTGGTACTTTAACATAGTTGTCTTCACCAAGTTGTGTGGTCATCAGTTTAGGAAATTCTCTGTGGGATTGAATTAATCAATTAACAAGCACTTATTGTGTACGTATGAGTTAATAAGGAAGGATTCTGTACATATTCCCTGCCCACCCGCCACATGTGGAAGGAACTCCATCCAGCAGAATTCTCCCATCCACCAAGGATGGTAAATAAGTCGTACTAGACGCAATCTTGCTGTTCTGGTGAGAAAGTGGGCGGCAATTCCCTCTAGTGGAGAACGCGCAGAGCCCTTCTCCCAAACAGCTTTTGTTGACAATGGTATGTGTAGGTGTATACAGCATACATGCATAGCTCATCAATCAATGTCAAAAGGCTATAGTCATACAAAAACAGGTATTATCTATAGATAACAACTGAAGGGACACAGAGATTTGTCATAGGTCAGCATCTGTGAGTCATGCTGATACCAGAGTCTTTAAGACGTGTTTCATGAGATAAGGAGTTTACTCCTTATGCCTTGAACTTAACCATCCAGTTTACATCATCAGGGCCATACAAAAAAAGTGGAGAAAGCTTCCAAGGATACAATGTACATTTCAGGCCTGAGTCCCATGGGAACCCTCGGTGTTAGAATCGGGTCATGTCTGCCACCTGCGTTTTTACCTGGTTTTCCAGGGAGACTTACTAGCCCCTTTCAGAGCTTGCTCTCATGGGGCTACCATCTCAGAAACTGCACACAGTGGTCACCAATGCCCCCCTTCCTGCCAGAGATTGCAACATACTAAATCCTAGTCAGGGCCCATAAATTGTCGGTGTTACGGGTTTCCAAATAATGCTGCTGCTGGTGGTCTGACCACACTTGGAGTGGAACTGGTGTGGTCTAGCCAACAGCAGGAGCAGCTGACATATGATTTCCCTTTCCCCACTCTCTTGATGCTTTTGCAATAAACCCTTGTTGAAAGCAAAGGGGAACTAGCTGAGAAAATATGGAACTTCTAGTTATGTAACTCCGAGGGTAGGGTGGATGTGGAAGTCAAAGCAATGTGTTGAGTGGTGATACTATTCTCCTTTGGCCCAAGTAGCATGAGGGTCGACCATGGCAGAAGCTTGCAGAAACTAATTGTGTATCCAGATGCAGAAAGGATGTTACTAGAATCTGAATAGATAGGGAAGGGCAAGACTTCTATTGAGATAAAACAGGAGCTTAACTTTTATAGTGAGAATGCCAATCACAAACTCAATGGCACAGCTCGATGATGCTGCTCTAAATCAGTGAAGAGCTCTTGACCCGGTGGAGGAGCCTCTTTGTGTTAAATTTAGATGGGGCAGTTGGGGGGAGTGGTTCTTACTGTCTATGGGTTAATTCCACCAGGTTTCAAAGAGGTCCTGCTGCACATTCACTCTCTAGTTGCCCCAGAAAGCCTCCAAAAGGCTCTCCCAACCAACTAAAGGGGGCTTGACAACATTTGACTAACTGGGAAATCATTTGTATTGCTCACTGACCCAGAGTCCTACCTCTGCAATTAGGGCAGACTTGTCTTTGTTTTCCCTGAGGGTGAAGCAGTTGCCAAGTATCTAACAATGAGCTTCTAACAAGCCCCATGGAAGAAGCTATCGATTGGGCAGGGGGAGAAACAAGTACAGTTAAATTTCAGACTAATCATCAGAATTCAGCATTGACCAAATTGTTCTAGAGATTTATTAAAATCCCTCTCCTTGACTTATAATAAGGGAGTTTCTGGGTTTGTTGGAGAGGGTCATCCACAGTGTGAAAAATCGTGCTTCAGCAATTTGGAATATTTGCTTCTCTAAAGGGATCGAGGACGAAATGAATAAAAACTGTAACTCTGTAGGCTCTGTAATTAGAAATAAAAGGCAGGGAGAATTGTAGCATTTAACAGCATTGCCTATTTGTTTTCAGCAATACATTATGAGTGATGTATTGTTTTTCTCTTTTTTTTTTTTTTTGCTTGGGAACACTGCAGAGCAACCAAGGCTGTTGCCACATCTGTTGGAGGTATCTAGGTGGACTCTGTGCAGCCTCAAGGATAAACAGAATTGCATCGAGAGAGAAAAATGTTTCCTTGTATATATCTGCATTTAGCAGCAGAAACTGTTCTTATTTTTGTAAAGCTCACAAAACATCCTGGTGTGATAACAGTGCACGAGGCCTGTCCTTAAAGTATCCAGTCATGTACTATGAAAAATAGAGACATTTATTGAAGGAGATACAAGACACAAGAATCACTGTACATAGGACAATGACACCTCAGTCTCCTTCAAAGCAGGCACCTTGACACCTCACACAGTTCTCCCAGTCGCTATCAGCTGCCCCATTGTGTTTTCCTGAATCTCATCAACATTCTAAAATCTCTTCCCTATCAAAGGTGATTTTAGTTTTGGGAAAATTCAGAAATCACAGGGTGCCAAATCTGGGCTGTAATGGGGTTGAGTCACCCAGGTGATTTAATGTCTTGCCACAAAAGTCTGCGTAAGACGTGATGCATGAGCAGGTGCATTGTTATGATGAAGCTGCCAATCACCCATTGCCAATAGCTGAGGCTGTTTTCATTATATTGCATCTCTCAACCAATGAAGAACATTGAGGTATTTACTCCTCATTAATTAGTTACTCCTTATTAATTGTTTGTCCTGGAGTAGCATACTCATGATGGACCTTCCCAATCATAAAGCACAGTCAACATGGTCTGATCTTGCTCCATCTTTGCCGCGCCTTCTTTGGGTGTGAAGAACCAGGCGATTTCCATTTAGGACAACTGTGCCTTCATTTCTGGATCGTAGCTGTGAACTTATGATTCATTTCTGACTATGACCTTCTTGAGGAAGTCTGATTCACTGGTAGCAGTTTGAATCAAGTCATTAACAATTGCAATACAATGTTCCCTCTGCTCTGGTAGCAGAAGCCACAGATCAAATCTTGCCACAGCATGTTTCATGCCAAGATCCTGCATCAAAATCTCAGACACAATAATTTTTGGAATCCCCAGATTTGCTTCTAGTTCTCACTGTCTGTCACTGATCTTTGCTGATTGCAGCCCGTACACATTCAACATTCTCAGGTATTTGCATGTTGCAGGCCTTCCAGTACATGGATCACTTTCAACAGATTCTTTACACTTTTATTTACACTATACTCATTGCTTCATCCCCTAAATTTAAAACCTTCTGAATTATTTGAATCGTTTCTACTGAGAAATATTCAAGTTTAATGCATAATTTGATGCAGATTCTTTGCCCTACTTGCTCAGTTATTTTGAATACAATGTCCACACAGCACACATGCTCACTCAGTGGCGTCTACTGCCCCCACTGAGTAGTATAGTGTTCACGCATGTGCATTCCAGTTCACGCACCCTGCCTGCCAGGTTACACCGATGTCACGCAAACCTTCTCATTATATTAACAATGGCTGGATTTTTTCCCAACAGATGTCATATACTACCTTGAAAATGTAAGTAATGTTGCATTATATATTATTCATGTGTAAATCATACCTTTTAAAGTAATATCTAAACTGACAGATGGACCTCCTTTGTCTGCCTCCTTTGTCATCTGTTGACCTTTCTACCCTCTATCCAAGAAGGTGGCTGGTTAAAGGAGCTCATGACCATTACTCTCCTCAGTCTTGGCAGTAGGAGGCAGTCCAAACTGCTGTTTCCTAATGGAGAGGCTCAGCCTGACCAGGCTCAAATATAATTGGAATTCATTTTATGATACCATCAAAACAAAAGAGAGAAATTTCTAACTCCCACCTATTAAGGCTTGTCACAAATATGGCTTGGAAACATTCTAGACAAATTACTTTGCCCTGCTGGAAAAAAAGTGCCATGCTGTTAATTTTATTGCTTTTCTGGCAAGCATATGAGTATTAAGCAGTAGATATAATTGGAGGCATATTATAAATTAGACATGACTGCAGCTGAGTTCTATACCAACTTTAAATATAGTATAGCATCTGAATTCTTTTCCAAAGAAAAGCATGAGAGAGGCTAACGAAACCCTAGTGGTGGTCTGTTAATTGTGAGAATGTGCAGATACTTTCCACAGTGTTTGAATGGTGATTACATTGGTTTTATGATATGAAATTATATGTAAATATAACAGGTGTTACAATTTGCAGGACTACCACTATTTCACTGATACCCCGATACCTGTAGTGGTTTCTTAAAATGCATTTGTCTCTTTCCAAAACAAACTAGTGTTTAAAAATGTAAAAATGTTAATATGGGATAGAAATGTTTCCTTGTTTTCAACTTTTAATATTGAACTAATTTTAGACATAGAGAGAAATAGCAAAAATAGTGCAGAGCTCCCTTGTATCCCATACGTGCCACCCCAGCACTGGCGTCTTAACACAGCTGTGTGCGTTCGAGGGCAGGATGTTAATGTTGGTGCCGCATTCAGCTAAACTTCAGACTTCATTCAACTTTCCCTTGTTTTTCCACTACTACCTTTTTCCTTTTCTGAATCCTGTCTAGGACCTTAAGTTGAATTAAGGTGATATTTCTTTCTTTTTCATAAAAATGTTTCTTAAAGTAAATTTTTTGCTTATTATGTAGAAGGATCATATGTGTTTTAGGAGGTGGGCCTGGTAATTGAATAGGAAGCATTTGAACTCCATGATTGCTTGAAGAAAAATATTAGAAGTTTTTCTAATACATTAATGATATATGACAGTCATATTCAGTAAATTTTACTAATTCAGATTAATAGAAAAAAGGCCATGAAGATTTGGTTAAAAAATAAAGGCTGAACTTTGATTTTAAAATATATTTTAAAAATAGATTGGGTTTTAGTTCTTTAAAATTGTAAATTTATCAATATTTTTCATTCTAATTGTGGTCTGGAAGACTTTTTCTTTCAATTTTTTTTTGTATTGGTTTCAGGTATACAGCTTAGTGGTTAGATAATCATATACTTTACCTAGCGTTCCCCTCGATATTTCCAGTGCCCGACTGGCACCGTACATAGTTGCTGCAATATTACTGACAGTATCCCCTGTGCTTTATTGGCATCGCTATGACCTTTTTGTCAGCACCAGTTTGTGGTAGTTAATCCGCCCACCTCTCTCACCCAGTCTCCTGTGTCCCCTTCTCTCTGGCAACCACCAGTTTACCCTCTGTGTCCATGACTCTGTTTCAATTTTGTTTGTTCATTTATTTTGATCTTTAGATTCCACATATGAGTGAAATCATATGGTATTTGTCTTGGACTGACTTACTGTAATGAGCATAATATCCTCAGTCCATCCATGCTGTTGCAAATGGTAAGATTTTATTTTGTTATGGCCAAGTTACATTCCATTTTATATAAGTATTACAGTATTTTTTATCCACTCATCTATGGATGGGCACTTGGGTTGCTTTCATATCTTGGCTATTGTAAATAACACTGCAGTGAATATAAGGGTGCATATTAGTGTTTTGGGTTTCTTTCAAATTAGTGTTTTAGATTTCTTCGGATAAATCCTCAGAAGTGGAATCACTGGGTCACAAGGCAGATCCATTTTTAATTTTTTAAGGAAACTCCATACTGCTCTCCACAGCGGCTGCACCAGTCCGCACGCCCACAGACAGTGCATCAGAGTTCCTTGTCCTCCGTGTCCTTGCCAGCACTTGTCATATGGGGACTTGTTGACAGTAGCCATTCTGACAGGTGTGAGGTGATATCTCACTGTGGTTTTAATTTGCATTCCTGACAATTAGTGGTGCTGAGCATCTTTTCATATGTCTGTTAGGCTTCTGTGTGTCCTCTTTGGAAAAGTGTCTGTTCAGATCCACTGCCCATTTTTAATTGGATTATTTGGGATTTGTTGGTGTTGAGTTGTATGAGTTCTTTATAAATTTTTGATGTTAACCCCTTACCCAGTGTATCATTGACAAATATATGTTCTCCCATTCAGTAGGTTGTCTCTTCATTTTATTGATGGTTTCCTTTGCTGTGCAAAACCTTTTTAGTTTGACGTACTCCCATTTGTTTATTTTTTTCTTTTGTTTTACATGCCTGAGGAGGTATAACAGGAAAAATATTGCTAGTATTGTTTTTTTCTTCTATTCTGATTCAACTATTCTGACACCACCTGGGTATACTGCATTTCAATTCTGACATTAACAACCCAGAGAATTCAGGAAAGCACTTTTGAGTACTAGTTTCACTATAAAATATACAGAACCCTGGCTGATGTGGCTCACTTGGTTGGGTGTCATCCCTCAGAATGAAAGGTTGCCAGTTTGATTCCTGATCAGGGCACATGCCTAGGCTGTGCCCTCTTTCTCTCTCTTAAAAGAAAAAAAAGTATACAGATCAGGAATAGCCAAATGAAAGGAAGCATAGGGCAGGGCATGGGAGGGCCTCTCTCCTCAAGGAATTAGGGTGTGTCACCCTCCCTACACCTCAGTGTGTTCACCAACCTGAAGGCTCCACTGAGTGGCATTTTTATAAGAGTTTCATTAGGACTGAACATTGGCCACTTGATTGAATTCAATCTGTAACCCCTTCTTTCCTCCCAAGGTCAGAAGGTCACCCTAATATCAAGGCTCAAACCCCCAACCTCCTACTCACGTGGTCTTTCCAGCACGACCATTCTAAAACTATCTGAGGAGCTACAGTCCGTCACCTCATTCACATAAACTATCAGGGCCAACCAACAAAGACACTACTATCATTCAGAAAGTTGTAAGAATTCAGTCTTCTTCTACGACAAAGGCCAAATTTGTTTACTTTTTTCTTCTTTAATTTCTTTTTATTTTTTTCTGATAGTAAAAAGATGATATTGCATACCATTTGGAAAATATAGAAAGTATTAAGAAAATAAAAAGTATCCATAATCTTATACAGTGAGAGTACATTACAATGTTCTGGTATACATTTTAAATATTTTTCTCTGGATTTTAAATAATACTGGGGTATAGCTTATAGATGATTTCATAAGTTGTTACATTTATCCTTAAGTATTTACTTTTTGATGTTGTTGTAGTAGTAATTTTTAAAACTTTATTTTCCAACTATTTAGTTTTAGTATACATATGCAAATAATTTCTGTACATTGACAATGTCCTTAGGATATTCCAAACACACGCTCATGTTGCCTGCAAAGAAAGTTTTATTTCTTCCTTTCTCATCTATTCCTTTTGTATTTTTTGTCTTGCTTCATTGTGCCAGCTATCTAGTATATTTCGAGTGTGTTTTAAAATACAATAGAATGTTAAATAGAAACAGTGAGAGTGCACCTCCCATGTCTTGTTCCTGATTTTAGAGACGACATGGTTCAGTTTTTCCCCAGTAAGTATGATGTTAGCTATGAGGTTATCATAGATGCCCTTTATTCAGTTTGGGAAGTTTCCTTATATTCCTAGTTTCTGTGAATTTTTTAAAGTATAAATAGATGATGCATATTCTCAGTGCCTTTTTTTTTTCATTTTTTGAGATGATCATTTGATTTTTCTCCTTCATTCTGTTAATACTCTGTTAATCAGATTACAATTGAATGACTTTTAAATGTTTCACCAGTCTTGCATTTCCTGGGATAATATCACTTGATCATGCTGACTATACTTTTTTTTTTTTTTTTAATTTATTTTTAGAGAGGGAAGTGAGGGGGAGAGAGAGAGAGAAACATCAATGTGCGGTTGCTGGGGGACATGACCTGCAACCTAGGCATGTGCCCTGACTGGGAATCGAACCTGCGATGCCTGGTTCGCAGCCTGCACTCAATCCACTGAGCTACGCCAGCCAGGGCGCTGACTATACTTTTTATATATTGCTGCATTTGTTAAGGATTTTCATGTTTATGTTCATGAGAGATATTTATTTATAATTTTTCTTTGTTTGGTTTTGTTATCAGGGTAAACCTGACCTTATAAATGACTTTTAAAAAGTTTCCTTCTTCTCTATTTTCTAAATGATTTTGTATAAAATTATCATTATTATTTAATTTATAAAATATTTTATAGAATTCAGCAGTGAAGCCATTTGGATCTGGAGTTTTCTTTCTGGGAAAGGTTTCAATTTCAAATTCAGTATCTGTAGTAGATGTAGGGCTATTTGAATTTCTCTTTCTTTTTGTATCAGTCATGGTAATTTGTCTTTCAAGCAGTCTGTTGTTTTTTGTTTGTTTGTTTTTTAAGTAAGTTGTTGAATTTGTTGGCCTAGTTTTTCACAATATAATCTTCTCCCTTTAATGTCTATATCGTTTGTAGTGATGTCCCTTAGGGGTTTTTTTATTCCTGACATTGATAACTTTTCAAATTCTCTCTATTGTTCCTTTTATTCTTGATCAGTTCTGCTACAGTGTTATCACTTTCACTGATCCTTTTAAAGAACCTGCTTTTAGTTACATTGATTTTTGCATATTGTTTGTTCATTTTCCTTCTTATTGATTTCCAGTCTTTATTATTTTCTTTTGTCTACATATTTTTTCAACTCAATTTTGCTTCTCCAGTTTCTTTAAAGTGGGAAGTTTATGTCATTGTTTTTTTCTATAACATAAACATTTAAAGTGATTTTACTTTTAAGCACTGTTTTATCTGCATCTCACAAACTTGATAGACTATATTTTCATTATTACCCAACAAATATTTCCTAATTTCTCTTATGATTTCTACTTGGACCCATTGATCATGTACAGTAGTACTAATTTTATAATATTTAATTACTTAAAAATATTTTTGTTTTTGAGTTATAACTTAGTTTTATTGTCATTGAACATACTTAGTATGATTTCAGCTATTTTACACTTATTGACACTTATTTTCTAGCCCAGCATATAGAATATCTTGGTGAATGTTTTACATGCCTTTGAAATAAGTGGGTACTTTGTGTTTTTAGTTAAAGTACACCTAGGTCAGGCTGAGCTGATAGTGTTGTTCAATTTTTGTATACCCTCACTGTGTTTTTATTTATTTTACTAGCAAAAGGAGTATTGAAATTTCCAAGTATAAGTATGAGTTTGTCTGCTTCTCTTTTCTATAGTATCAGTTTTTGATGAATGTATTTTGAAACTCTCTTGATTGGGATTGCTGTATATGTCTTCTTTGAAAATTGACTCACGTCAGAGTGTCATAACATTTTTGTATCTGACACTATTCCCTGTCACGAAGGCTCTTTTGTCTAATATTAATGCAGCTGTGCCAGCTTCCCTCTATTACTGTCTAAATAGTACATCTTTCTTCCATCCTTTTACTTTTAACCAGTCTGTGTATTTATATACAAAGTATGTTTTGTTCATAGTAGATGATAGTACATATGTGTCTCTGTATTTTCATTAGGATGTTATTTTAATGGAATTATCAATATGATTGGATTTGACCTACTGTTCTTGCTACTTCCCACTTGTCCCATCTGTTGTTTCACTTTTCATGCCTTCTTTTGGATTAAAGGTTTTTTTCCCCACATCTTTTTGGCTTACTAGCTCTATTTCCTTGTTTTATTTTTAATTGCTTTGGGATTTGCTATATTCATGTTTATCACTATCTACCTTTATATAATACCATATCACTTTATGTACAGTATAAGAATCTTAATAAACTGGAGATTCTTCTCTAATGACTGGTGAACAGGTTTTTGAATGGAGATACTATCATATACTTAAGAATCCTCCATAATTTATTTAAGAACATGCACCCCAGTTGTATGGTGCATTAATATTAATGTCCAACTTTTCTCATTTGCATAGAATAAAATGAAATTGCTCTGTCAAAGGAAGTAGCAATTTGTATGACACAAATCACCGAGTTATCATCCAGAAAGGTTATTTTCATTTAAAATGAGCATTACTATCTAAGGGGGTACATATGACTGTGACCTTGCTAGTATTGGATATCAAAATATTTTTAAAAGCTTTAAGTAAAAATTGATATATTATTGTTGGAATGTCATTCACTTGAAAGTTCATTTATTTTATTATTGCTGTACTTGAATTTGCATAACCTTTAGCTACTTGCATGTGTTTATTTAAATTCTATCAATTTAACACATGTACATGTTCTGAAATGTTACATAGAGGGGATATTCTTACAATGACAACAGCCAGCCTGTTTCCCATACCTCCTTGTTCCAGTCTTGTTGCTCAAAGGAAACTCGTTTTAACTCTAAGATTTCCAAATCAGGTCTTACGATGCTGTTACTTCAGGTACTAGTTTGAGATGTTTGCTCTTTACTTTCTACTCGTGTAGGTTAGATTCCTTCTCCAACACTCTGCCCCTCTTCCTCCATCCTGTCAACACACAGTTACAGTTACATCAGTATGCAGTGTGCACATTATTGTTTATGGGTAACACTGCAGAGTTGACATTGCGTTATTACAGTTCTCATCTTGCACAGTTTTTCTACCTGCAATATCTTCCTTCATATACTTTTTAGCTTCAGCATTTTTATATCTATCGAGTGCTTTCACCTTTCTGTGTAAGGTGAAAGCTCTTTACTCTCTAGACCGCCATTTTGTCAATGGGACTCTTCCTTGGCTGTTCTCCACGTGAAACCTCTTTTTTTCTGGGTCCCACATCTTTACTCTTCTACATCTCTGCATCACAGTCTCAAGTTATAAAAGTAACAGTCTGTAATTATAAAAGTTTGAGGATGTTATTGATGTCTTGAATGGTTTTGAGAAGTTAAGCACATTCTGATTTTTATTCCTTTGGACCTGACTTTTTCGTTTTTTTTAGCATCTGGGGATGTCCTCTTTACCCTTGATGCTCTAGAATCTGATAATTGTGCACATTGACCTTCATTGTTCCTGGCATCTGGTTGTCCTTTTCAATATAAAGGTCCTTGTCCTTTAGCTCTGAGAAATTTCCTGTTTACAGTATTTCTTTCAAAACTTCTACTTTTGACTTTCTCTGTGCTTTCATTCTGAAAATTTTATCAGTCAGATATTACATTTCATTGAGTGATTCTTTCTCTTTATTCTCTATTTTCTGTCTTTTATTTTATAATTCTAATTTCTGCAATACTTTCTTGACTTTCTCTTTTAACCCATTCACATATGGCTTTATTCATTTTGGTATTCATTTCTGATTTTCAGGAACTCTTATTCTCTGTTTCTTTTCCATAACATAGAGTTCATTTGTACTCAGAGAACTTTTTATGGCATTTTTTGTTGTTTTTCTATATTATCTATTTCTCTTAAGACAGTTTTTTTGTTGTTGTTTTATTTGTGATGGTGTCCCTTTTTCATATAAGCATTTCCCCTTAGATTTCAGGTGATCATTGGCTGTGAGTTTACATTTAACAGCAAGGCCTTGAGATTTCCACTTCCAACTATATTAAAGCTTGAGTCTACGAGGTGTGCTCCTATTACGAAACAATTAGTCTTGGATAAGTCGTATTATATATAATGCATCATTGAGTTATCAGGAAGTGACAAAATATTTGAGCTCCCCTCCTCCTATAATGCAACCACTGCAATAAGAAGGCAAAAACAAAAAGCCTTCTGCTGACACTGGGGCAAAACTTCTTTAGCAGAAAGAAAAAGCTAAATTAAGGTTTCCAATAAAACAAATACTGATCAAAGGCAGCAACAAAAAGATAAATTTTAAAATTCCTGTTACATATGAAACTTCTTGAACACACATCTAAAAGCTCCTGGGAAAAAGAATATATTTAAAGGGAAATTTACAATATTTAGAACAGAACAGAACTTAAACACTACACTTAAAATTGTGAAATACACATAGATGCATAGCCTTAAATGTTTGTAGAGAAAAGAACAAAAAACATCCAATTTCACAAACTAAGCAAATAATGAATAAACTTTAAAGAAAGCAGATTTAAAAGATACAGAGAGATCTTGGGATTCCTGCTCAAGATGGAGGCAGAGGTAAGCACAGCTCGCCTCCTACACAACCTCATCAAAATTACAACTAAACTGTGAAACAACTATCACTCGGAACCATCAGAAATCAAGTCAAATGGAAGTCCAAAACTATGGAATTAAAGAAACCACATCCATCTAGACTGGCAGCGGGGGCAGAGATGCGGAACCGGCTGGTCCCACATCCATGTGCAGTAGATAAGAACTGGGGAGGAATATCTCGGGAGTGAGGAGTCCCAGTCCCACACCAGGTACCCCAGCCCAGGGTTCCAGTGCCAGGAAGATAAGTCTCCACAACTTTTGGCTGCAAAAACCAGTGGGGATTGTGTCTGTGGAAGGAACTTCTGGAGGCCCAAGTAGTTCCCCTTAAAGAACCCACACACAGACTTACTCAGACTCACTCCCTCTGAGCTCCAGCACCAAGGTAGCAGCTTGAAAGGAACCACTGGCATATGGGGAGGAACCAAAGTGTTTGGCATCAAAGCAAGAGCTGGGGGACAGCTTTCTTCCTGACAGAAAGGTGGGCAAAGGCCATTATCCCTTTCTGAACCCTCCCCTGACAGAGCTGGCAGGCAGGTGAGATATCTGAGACGCCATCAACCTGGCTAACACTGTTTGCCACACCCTAGAGATCCCCTGAGACTCCACCCCACCCAACTCACTGGTCTATTCAAGCTGTTAAAAGGGACTTTCCCATATGAATGGCTGGTCTTGGCTCCTGTTTCACAGCTTCCTGTTAAGAAGTAGTTACATTCATACAGTCCTAAAATTACATTTGGCCCTTTGGAGGCAACAGAGGCTGATGTGGTCCCCGGTGAAAATGAATTTGACACCCCTGCCTTACAGAGAAAGGATAAAGAAGGGACTACCCTCCCTCATTCAATTGGACTCAATTCATAATTTGTATTTTAAAAATTATAAGAAAATATATGCAACTACTTTAGCAGACACAGAAAAATTATACTATCAAATTTAACACCTACTCATAATTAACAATGACAGAAACATTAGAAGGAGAAAGAGAGGTTTCTACTAACAATACCAAAAACAAAAACATAAAAAGCAGGAGCAACATCATTTCTAATACTGAAATGTTTAAAAGCATTTAAAATCTGGAACAACAAGGATGCCCACTACTCAGGATTCTATTTCACCATTGTAACCAGTGGCCCTGGCCAATATATTGAGTCCAGGAACTTATAGTAAAATTATGAGGATCGGAAGAGAATAAACAAACTGTCATTGTTTGATTATATGAGAGTTTAAGTTTTAAAAACACAAAAAGCTCTAAGTTTATTTATTAGAAATAATAAAAGTGTTGAGCAGGAAGGGCTGTGAATATCAAAAACCAGATTTCAATAGGTTAAAAGGCAATACAACTTTGTTAACTTGAAAAACAAAATACTAAGAAAATCCAACATGTAAGCACAAAGAACTGCAAAAACATTACACTAACAGCCACGCACAGCACCGATTCTGGTTCTGGCGGTGGTAGCTGTGTGCCCAGCGCAGGTCTGTGGACCCTCCAGTGCCCAGCCTCCAGAAGCAGGCTCCTCAGTCTGCCGGGCACTGTCCCAGCTGCAGTCATGGGTGGGCTCAAGAACAGGAAAGGCTACAGTTCTCCTTCCCCCAAACTCCATGTTGCTTTGCGATCTCTCAAAATTAAATTCTCTAGAGTGGGGAGAGCCTCTGTTCTGAGTGTGCCCCAACAGTTATTATTGTTGGTAAATCCACAACAGTGTGATCTTTCCAGGTTCAGGTCCTTTTTTCTGACTTGATCTGGGGCACCTGTGGAATCTCCTTCCTCCTGGGAAATGTTATTCTGTTAGAGGATGAGAATATCAAGATATTAAAAGTATAAAGAAACAAATATACACACATGCAGCAGTAACGCATTTGTCACATAAGTTTGAGAATCGATAATCCACAGCTTTACAGGTAGAACCTAATTTCTCTAGCTCAGGAGTTCTCACCTGGGGCATTTTTGTCCCCAGGGTATATTTGGCAATATCTGGAGATACAATTGTCACGATTTGAGGAGAGAGTGGCAGTGTGTGGTGATGCTACTGGCATGTGGTGGGTAGAGGCCAAGAATCTTGGAAGGATCTTACAGTACACAGCCACCACAGCACAGATCTGGCTCTTAATGTCAATAGCGCTGACATTGAAAATCCTGCTCTAAACCAACAACTCATCCTCCAGTTGTAGATCTAAACCATCATCATGATAATAACAACTAACATTTACTGAGATCTTAGTATATCCCAGACACGGCGCTAAATGAGTCACATACATACATCATTCTCAAGGAACCTTCATAGCTAAGCCTGTGAGAAAAGTACTGTTCTTATACTTACTTTACATATGAGAAAACTGAGGCTTAGAAATGTTTAAAAAATCATGTAAGATTACCCATTGACTAAGGATAAAGCTGGACTTCACATTGGTCTGTCTGACTCCAGGGCCAGAACTTTCAATTAAGCTAAGCTTCCTCCTGAGTTAGGTCCAAAGCCCTCATTTTACAGATGAGAACTCTAAAGGATCTTAATGTAGGCTTTTTCCTCTTTCAGTCTTATAGTTAAATGCTATAATGGGACAGGTTTCACCCAGAATTATTTTTATACTATCAAAGAACTATTTGGTTGAAAACCTATATATCTCTTACTTGTCTTACTACTACTTGACTCAACATACAGCTGGTGACAGATGGAACTGAGAAGAGCTACACACACACACACACCTCACACACCTCAACACTCCTAGGTTTCAGTCTTTATGGCACTTGATTCTGCACGGCCCCTCAAAGGAATGCCTTCTGAGGTTACACCTTCTTCTCCCTCCCACCCATGTCTTGGGTTGGGTAAGCCTGAAAGGAGAGCATGAGACGAGGGTTTGGATACAGGTAGTTTATCTGGGAAGTGATCTCAGGAAACAGGAATAAGGCTGAGGGAGGAAGGAAAGGGAATATAAAGGTGTGCTGTTGAGGTTGCCACCGGGAGTACTGGGAGCTCCCATCCCCATTGCTTTAAATCCACACTGTACTTGTTCTTGGGCTGAGTGAAAAAGACAGACAGTGGGGAGATGCAAATGAGCGCTGTCTGCTTGAAAAGGGGCAATATCAGTGAAATTGGGTCTGAGCTCCCACAGACCTTCCTCCACAGCTATTAAATGAATTGAGTTGGGCCTGAGAGACATGAACCCATTTATTCTGAAAGGTTCACCATCACAGTAACAAAACAGCAGATGCAAAGTGATTTCTAGACTAAATTTTGAATATTCTTCTACTTCGAATAAATGGGAAAGGATCTGCTGGTGCAACGTGGGGCTGTCATGATGTGTGATCAGATGGGCACGGGATGGTTGTTGTGCCACAAGCACACTTTCTTCTTGATGCACCAGCTCTCCACTTTTTTCTCTAGAACTGCTGCTGAAACTCTCCAGTTTTTCTCTACAAGTTTTGGACAAATCCCATCAACGAAAAGTGATCATTACAGCTCCAATTCCTCATTGACACTCTTGGGGAAGCTAAGGATAGCAGTTTTCTAAATGAAAATTGGAGGGATGTGCATTAAATTAATAAGTTTTGCCCTGGCTGGTGTAGCTGAATGGATTGAGTGCGGGCTGCAAACCGAAGGGTCACTGGTTCGATTCCCAGTCAGGGCACATGCCTGAGTTATGGGCCAGGTTCCCAGTGGTGGCCATGTGAGAGTCAACCACACATTGATGTTTCTCTCTCTCTCTTTCTTCCCCCCTTCCCCTCTCTCTAAAAATAAACAAATAAAATTTTTAAAGAAAGTAAGTTTTACAAATCTAGCCTGCTGTGAATCTGACAGCCACATTGAGAATGACAAATGCCAGCTGGTTATGCCGAGACAGTCTAACAATGAGAGGGATTACATACAAGTGCAATTATGAAATGAGAGTAATGTGGTAAAAGGAAGTGGAGAACTGCATGAAAGTACCTTTTAAAAAAGCTGTAGCCAACATTTATCAAGCATTTACCATCCATGAAGTATTTTAAGTCCACCTTGAGAGAGCACTGAAATATTGCAGAAGCCAGAACAGAACAGTGCTTAGTTGTAGGCAGTGTGAGGGAATCGGGACGGGGAGGGCCACGTGAGGGTCTCGGTGTGGGCAGCAGCATTCCTATTCCAACGGTGGTTACAGGAATGTGCTCTTTATAATAAGCAATATATTTTCAGACTTTATCTACTTTCTGTAAGTATATGTTTTACAATTTAAATAAGGTTCAAATATTAAGCTTGTTTAATGACTAGGCAGACAAACTATTACTTCGAGGAGGAGAAAAACATAGCGACAAACTTTTAAGCCTTCCATCTGCATTATCTCATTTCATCCTCACCACATCCTATGAAGTAGATGACAGTGTTATCCCCATTGTCAGATGATGAAACTGAGTCACGGAAGTTAAATTACTTGTCCCATATCACACTGCTGATGTATGGTGAGTTATGTTATTTGGACATGAAGTTTTCACCTTCTAAAGTGTCAGCAGGACAGATATTCCCATGAAAAGCTTGCCTGTGTTTTTCTTTTCCCCATTCATTATTGCCTGTGTCATCTCTGAGGAATCAATTTAACAAAACCCTTAGTGGGAAGAAAGCGTGTCAAAGGTTTTTGCTTGCACAGTGGCACACACGGTGAACCTCCCCTCTGTTTGCTTGCAGAGTCTCTTACTGAGGATACACCCTGCCAATAGCATAACTCCAGCTTGCTTGATGAAAGACTTGGCAAAGGAGTTCTTGGTCACATGACCCATCTCAAATCTTAATTTCTACTTAGTTTTGGTTGTGGAAGTGCCTTTCACTTGTTTCCTTGTCAGTGTTTCAGGGGTATACAAATCTTTTAGGAATTGTTACCACATAGAAAAAGTAAATGGAGAAATATAATAAAGAATTTCTCTCCTGGTTGGCAATCCAGTTTTCTAAACTAACTTCTCACTCCCTTCCTAAAATGTAAAACAATATATTTAAACAAACAAGGAGAACAGAATACCCAGCACAACTGAATGACAAGGTACCATTGTGGCATCCTATGCCCACATTACTGAGATATAATTTTGCATGGAGAGTTAATAGGAAAACGATGATCTTAAATGAACTCAGTGCAGAGTCAGGAAGGTCTGACCATGGGGTGGCAGGGGGTGGGGGGCAGGGGTGGGGAGAAGGAGCCAGCAGCGCAAGAGTGGGTGGAGGAGGCAGATGATAGGGAGAGTTGGTTTTCTTTCTTCTTCCTGCTGAGCACTGAGTCCGGGACCTCATTTCTTTTTCCATAGACTCCTGTATTCATCTCTCTCATTTAATCCTTCGGGACAAGGATGGTGCTGGCAGCACAGGACCTGCCACTTTTCATCTCCTTCCTGCCACCACCCAATCATTTGTGGGAACATCGGGGTTTGAGGAAAGATAAGGTGTGATCTGTAAGGATTCATTCAATCCTTGTTATTGCTATCATTTTAAAGCGTGGAGAAAACTTTAACCTAGCATAGTGGCATGTAAAGATTCTGTATTCCTTCACATTTTTATAATTCAAGTTAGTGGCCAGTAGTTGAGAGCTGTTGTGCCAGCACTCCAGGTGATAAGGAACAAGTCCTGCTCCCTAGTCTAAATAATGTACAGCCCGTGGAGTGTGCAGACAGGAGTGCAGCTGATAGCAATCCAAGGCAGAACCGGGTAAATGTATACAGGAAATGTGGGTGCTTGAAATGAGGAGAAGGTGATGTTAACTTAGGCTTTGGGCAGCCTGGAGATGGACATTTTCCAGGAGGGAAGTCATGTCAGCAAAGATGTGTGCTTGGAGGGAATAGCTGGGGCTGAGGCGCTGAGAGGGAGGCCTGGCAGGGGAGACAGCGTGTGTGATGGTTAGACCCCAGAGGCAGACTGCCTGGGTTCAACTTCCAATTCTGTCACTTGATACCTGGGTGGCTCGAGAAAGTTGCTTAATAACTCTGTGTTTCAATTTTCCTATCAGCAAAATGGAAATATAGTACCTCCTTCATGAGGTTCTTGTGTAATAAGCACTATAATACAATATTATAACCTTATAAGATTATTATGTTGTAATATTACATTATTGATCATATAATATGTAAAAAGTATAATTATATAATACTATATTACAGTATAATAGTGAGCTATTATAATTTGAGGTTCAGTAGTATAGAGCCTAATAGGCTAATTTAATAAATGTCAATTTATTCTGTAAGCATAGCGGAGACTGGAAAGGGGCCCAAGGTACTGTTATAGGAGAAACTCCCAGAAACTCAGTTCCTCTTGCCGATACAGTAAAGAATTACAGATCAGCAAGCCTATTGGTGTGCAAGCAAAGTTTATTAGTGCTAAGTTCTAATGGGATAGCAAAAGGAAGGGTGGCCAGGGTCCTGGTGTCCAGGCACCCGCTACCATGTGGCAAAAGAGCCAAGAGAGCAAGTCCTTTGTCCTGAGGACCTACATAGTTGGTGGGATGTGGGGTGAAGATTTTACATATTGATTAATGGGTAAAGGTGGTGCCAGCTTTCCTGGGGGTATGTGTCTATCCAAATGTAGGTGTATGTGAGGGTCTTAGCCCAAATCCTTATCTGCTCCAGACTCTATTTGTTAATTTTGTATACATGACAAGAGGCTGGCAATTAACTGAAGTTGTTTAATGAGGTTTTTCTTTGGGCACTGTAGACCCCTCCCCCTCTCCCTTCCAGGCCTTGGAATGAAGACATAGTCTCAAGGTTTTCCTTTTCCCAGCTAGTGGGGATGATGCACACAGACTTTCAAGGACCCCCCTTTCTCCTGCGCTGTCATAGTTTTGCTTGTTGTTTGGAACGCCTGGCAGCCTTATCGAACCACGCTCAGGACTGCTGGGTCGATGGGTGAGGCATGCCTCCCACCTCCCCCCTGCTTTGGTTTGCTGTCTCTCCTACCTAACAGTGCAATTTACACGGTCTGATGTGGCTTCTAGAAAATAACTCTGGCAGCAGTGTGAAGTAGAGGTGGAAATGGATGAGACTGGTGGCAGAAAGACACATCAGATGCTTCTTTTAATCAAGACAGGGTGTAAAGTGGGCCATAACCAGAGCTGCAGCTTGGGAAGCAGGGATGTGTGGGGCATGATGGATCACATGAGCAAGATTTCACAGTGGCTGTGAGAGAAGCAGGAGTGGGAGGCTTGCTGGATTCAAAATGGGTGTCGTGCAACTTGAATTTCAGGACTACTCTTGGCTTTAAATATGTGTATATGTATTTTGTATCTTTGTGTGCATGTATAACCTGTGTATGTCCATATATGTATAATATATCTATATCTGTATGTATCCTTATACGCAAAGCTATGTAAGAAAAATTTTAGGTAGCATTATGATACGCCGTATATTGATGATGTGATTTTGCACTTGCCTCCGTGTGATAAGGAGCAATCGTCCCTGAGCCCTGTTGCCACCACTCTTCAGTAAGGACTCATCTCTGAGTTGGAATATTTGCCAGCATTTTCTACATAGTAAACAACCCAATAACAATTAAGATCATTCTTAAGAATTTCAGTACCTAAGGACTTTGTTATTTACATCTAGGTGTCCTGTGATTTGAAGAGTTATTTTTAATTGGGGTTGCATAACCTGTTACTAACTAAACCCCACATACATGTTCAGCTTATGTCTGTAATTAAGTGAAATTTAACTCTCCCAAAGGAAAAGGTTTGGTGAGCTTCCTCCTCACCTGGTCTGACAAGAACTTTTATTTGTCAAAAGAAATAAAGCTTTAAAAACACATGTGTACATCAGCACAGTGCTCGCAGGTTAAGACGTCCTGATGGCTCACACTATGTGTATATGAAGTCTAACACAGGACTTTTACTCTAGAGATGTGCTGGCTTATTCATCAAACTTACGAGAATTATCGTGACAAGTGTTGAAAATGAAGAATGAGTAGTTGGGGCTTCCTTGTAATAATCTCTCTACTTTTAAACACAGAATCTTTCTTATTTTTTCTTTAAATTTTAAGGAGAATTCATCTTTTAGAAATTGGAAGGCAGTTTTAGGAACCATTTCCTAAAGAGGATGTGGGGTGAATTTAGGGCCATTGGAAGGGCCGCTTAGTCCATCTGGCCTGGCATTTTTACCTTTAGATTAGCTGTCAGTTAAGGTCGTTGTTTTCAGACCTTTTAAAAACAAACAAAGGTTTCTATCTGTGATATTATACACTGCCTCACAAATATTCAGTAGATGGTACCAACTATTCAATATTTTGTGTCATTGATTTGTTTCATTTTGTTTATTAGCGGGCTTCTTAAAAGCCAGAGACGAAGTTTGGGCTTCTCAGGAGATGGTCCATGGGAAGAATTTTTGAAGAAGTGGTGTAAAGACCAAGAACTTACCTAGCAAACTTCCCAAGGAGGGTGGCTTCCAGAACTTTGAAGGAGAAAGGGATTCTTAAAAAGAGAAAGAATAAGTACTTTAGATGCTGAAGACAAATGTTTCTTATTTAATTTCACCTAAAGCCGGCTCAGGCTATATCCAGCTCCTGGGTGTAAGAATGATTTAAAAGGGAATTTTATTGCCTTTCCCCTCTCTGAGTAGCCAGATTACAGCTAAGCCCCCTTGGGATCAGACTTTGCAGTGGGAACATTTTTTAAATGTCCAGGGAACCCAAATCTGCATAGTCTTACAACTGGAAGAACAGTGTGCACCGAATGAGGTTGTCACAGGAATAGGAAATGAAGGACAAGGAGAAGCTTAACACCTTCACCCCTTCTCTCACCTGGGTGCAAAGCATTAAACATTCAAAGGCTTATCAAGAGTGTGTGTCTCTTAAAATAAGAACTGGGAAGCCACTTAAATCCAGATCCTACAGCCAGCTCTGCGGGGGGAAAATGAGTGATAGTAATATCCTCTATCCAATGGGCCGGTGTCTGTCCTTGCTGATTTGAGGGGGGATGGGGATGTGTGGGGTGCTTTGTTGTTGTTAATCTCTGAAACTCTGATGAGCGCCCATGTCCATAACCATCCCTCTGAAACAGATAAAAGAATAACAAGTTGAAATCAGGAGAATAATGATGGATTGTGTTTGCACATGTTACCACAAATGGGGCCCCATCACCTCCCTTTCTTGACCCAAGCCAAGCACGTACCGCTTGCGTTCAGACTGTTGTATTGGTGAGTCAGATGCCAGGGGCGAGGGCTCATATTGCTGGTTTGCAGATGAAGGTAGACAATCTTGTACAGAGGTGACTGCCCAGGTCTCAAAGGCGCAGGAGAGCTTGCCATCTGGAGCCCAGGAGGGGACCGATCCTTCCACCCATATTCAAACAACCCAAGGAAACAAAATGCTCCCATTACGTAAAAGGCTAAGACCCTCATCAACAAGCTGCCAGGGGCCGGGGTAGGGGGGTGTCGAACCACAGAGCAGTGGTTCAGGAGCGGTGCTCGAACATGTGTGCAGTCTCCCTCCCCCCACCAGACCCCTGCGACCTCAGGTTCGAATGCTAGGGCAGACCTGCCCCTCCAACAGACATGCGAGAACCACAGAGCACAGCTTCCCATAGGCTGGGGTTCCCTGACCAGTGGGGTTTCCTGGGGTTCAGGCCTTTAAAAGTAGTTGAAACATCTGTTTCCATTTATGTTTCTTAAATGAATCGGTTAAATCATTAGGTATGTTTCCTATAAAATTAAACCAGTTGAAAGCACTGAGGTACACATGTACGTGGTCAGTGTAGTCCAACGTGCAGGCTCGTTACAGTCCACCACTTGGTCAGTTTACTGTTAGCAGTAGTCCACTGACCTGGGTGCACTGTGGCCACGAATCCAGTTCAAAATTGCTTTTATTCTTAGTCCAACATGGTTTTCTTTATAACTATAAAGGCCTTCTAATGAAAGACAGGAATTTGTGTTACCTTGGGCTGCCATAACAAAGTACCACAGACTGGACAGCATAAACAACAGAAATTCAGTTCTCACAGTTCTGGGGACTGGAAGTCTGTGGTCAGGGTGCCAGCAGTGGGGGCCGGTGAGAGCCCCGTTCCTTGCTTGTAGGCAGCTGCTTTCTCGGAGTGTCCTCACGTGATAGAGAGAGACAGCAAGCTGCCGGTGCCCCTTCTCGTAAGGACAGCAATCCCGTCATGGAAACCCCATAGTCCCTACCTCTTCCAAATCTAATCACCTCCCAAAGTCCCCATCTCCCAATACCATCATGTTTTTGAAAGTAGGGCTTCAACATATGGGCTTGGGGGAGGGGAGCACATTCAGTCCATGACAAGACCCAAATCCTGAAATGCTAGCTAAGGGCACCAAGGTAACATGGTGGGCATCCTTGGTACCCAAGAATGGATGGGCATAACTTTACCATCACACCCTCCTGAAACCCCAGTAAATGGTATCAAAGGGAATGGAGACATGGGCCTACTAAGACAAAGAGAAGACATCAGAGGAGACATAACAGTGAGCAGTCCAGCAAAGTTTCAAAGCTGGAAAGCAGGTGAATGGACTGAGCAGAACAGATGAAGGTGGCAGCTAACTGCTGGCAGTGGGGAGGCCTTGGACCAGACCGTCCTGCTGCATTATCCCAGGCATAGAAGAAGCAATTAGATACAGGTTTCCCCTCATTCACCTCATACAGAGAAGCAACTGCCACACCCCAACCCTAGTGAGAGAAATGGGGCTTAAAATCTTTGTGGAGGTTGAACAAAAGTGATTGTGGCCACATGGACCAGGCATAGTGGGGTCGATGGGCATCATAATGGACAGTGCATGACTGCATACTGACCTGTGATGGGACCCACCTCTTCTCCCCGCAGGTGCCGGGAGTGTCAGCAGCCAAGGCTTACGTTCCCCAAGCAGGAGACTAGAGGGCCCCTAACTAGGGAGTGTGTTCGGGCCACATGAAAGACTTCCGGATACCAGCACTTCAGGGTACTTCCCAAGACAGAGGGCTCTCCGCCTGGAGCCCCTCAGCTGACAAACCCCTCACCTTACTCTGCCATTCAGTACAGTGGCCCCTAGCCATGTGGGACTACTAAGCACTGGAAATGTGGCTACCATGACTGAGGAGCTGAATTTTTATTTTGTTTGAATTAACTTTAAATAGCCACAGGTGAGCAGATGCTACCATATCGAACAACACAGTCCTAGACAACTGAGAATTTGACTTTATTTTTCTAGAGGCTCTGACCCCAGTGTTTACTGAAGCAGTGGTATTAAGTTTTATACCCGCAAACAATTCCTGAGGCATTTCCCTTCTGCCAGCTGAACACACTTGCTGTGTAAGTTATTGATCCCATTCTAATCTCTCCTTTGCAAGCCCTTGCCACCACTGCAGGACTTGCATAGTTTTGCACAAGAGTGGTCTATCCATGAGTCAGTAATCCTGCGTCTGAGGAGATCCAGTGTGTTAATGTTCATGGGGGTGCAGATTGAGGCCTCGTCTTCCCCAGAAGTCATGATTCTTTTCCAATCATATTCCTGTAATCAAGTGCTATATTTAAGGTATTTGGGCAGTTTCACTGTCCCTATTGTGACTTCACTTGTAATGATGATAGAGTTGATCATTATTTATAGATTTCATATTTGTGAATTTACCTAATTGCTTAAAAAGATGTATTTGCAACTCAAAATCAGTACTCATGGTGCTTTTGAGAGCATTTTTGTGTCAAGTACAGTGCAGCAAAGCATTTCAGTCCCTCAGTGTGCACCCCTCCGCCAATCACACAAGGCAGTAGTCTGTCTTCCTGTTTCACTCCCACATGGTAAGTAAGGAGGGTCTTTTATGTAGTTCTTTAGTGCCACTTTTAGAAAATTGTTTTTGTTTTTATCAATTATGCTAATATAGTTGTTTCATTCCCCCCTCTTTATCCCCCCCCCCCGCCTTGCACACCTCCTTCCGCCAGAATTTCCCCTCTTTAGTTCATGTCCATGGGTCACACATATAAGTTCTTTGGCTTCTCCATTTCCTATACTATTCTTAACCTTCCTACTGTCTATTTTCTACCTACCATTTATGCTTCTTATTCCCTGTACCTTTTCCCCCTCTATCCCTCTCCCACTCCTCCACCAATAATCTTCCATGTGATCTCCATTTCTGTGATTCTGTTCCTGTACTACTTCTTTGCTTAGTTCATTTTTGTTACTTTTTTTTTAAGTTCATTGTTAATAGTTGTGAATTTGTTGTCATTTTACTGTTCATATTCCTGATCTTCTTTTTCTTAGATAAGTCCCTTTAACATTTCATATAATAATGGCTTGGTGATGCTGAACTCTTTTAGCTTGACCTTATCTGGGAAGCACTTAATCTGCCCTTCTATTCTAAATAATAGCTTTGCTGGATAGAGTAATCTTGGATGTAGGTCCTGGCCTTTCATGACTTTGAATACATCTTTCCAGCCCCTTCTTGTCTATAAGGTTTCTTTTGAGAAATCAGATGATAGTCTAATGGGAGCTCCTTTGTAGGGAACTGTCTCCTTTTCTCTTGCTACTTTTAAAATTCTCCCCTTATCTTTAATCTTAGGCAATGTAATTATGATGTGCCTTGGTATGTGCTTCCTTGGGTCCAACTTCTTTGGGACTCTCTGAGCTTCCTGGACTTCCTGGAAGTCTATTTCCTTTGCCAGATTGGGGAAGTTCTCCTTCATTATTTTTTCAAGTAAGTTTTCAGTTTCTTGCTCTTCTTCTTCTTCTCTTTCTGGCACTTCTATGATTTGGATGTTGGAACATTTAAAGTTGTCCTGAAGGTTCCTCAGCCTCTCCTAATTTTTTTGAATTCTTATTTCTTCATTTGGTTCTGGCTGAATGTTTCTTTCTTCCTTCTGCTCCAAACCATTGATTTGAGTCCTGGTTGCCTTCCCATCACTGTTGGTTCTCTGTACATTTTCCTTTATTTCACTTTTCATAGCCTTCATTTTTTCCTCTATTTTGCCACCATATTCAACCATTCCTGTGAGCATCCTGATTACCAGTGTTTTGAATTGTGCGTCTGATAGATTGGCTATCTTTTTGTCACTTAGTTGTATTTTTTCTGGAGCTTTGATCTGTTCTTTCATTTGGGTCATTTTTTTTTTTTTTGTCTTGGTGCACCTTTTACGTATAGGGGGTGGAGCCTTAGGTATTCACCAGGGCAGGGAAACACATCACAGCGTTGTGACATTGTATGTGGGGGAGGGGACAGTGCCACTTTCTCCAGTCTCTACTGGCTTTCAGTCACATCCCCCTCTACCCCCAAGCAAATTGGGCCCCTCTGGTGCTGATTCCTCAGTGGGAGGGCTTGTGTACGTTCTAGAACCCCGTGGGTCTCTCCAGTGAACTCTCCTGTGAGGCTAGGAGTTTCTCCTGATGCCACAACCCTCACAGGTTTTTTCAGTCTTTATTTTGAAGCTTTATTTTCCCATGCTGGAACTCTGGGTTGAGTGGTCTGTCTCGCTCTCCAGTTGTTCCTCCCAGTTTAAAGCAGGAAAATGTGGGACTGCCTGCTCTGCCAGCCGCTACCTCGCCCGCTCTGTCAGCAGCTGCCTTGCCACAAATCCTCTCGGCCTGGCAGCCCGTCTCAGCCCCTTCTACCAGTGTGGGTGAATGTTTCTTCTTTAATTCCTTGGTTGTCGGACTTCCATACAGTTTGGTTTTCTGGCAGTTTTGGTTGTTTTTGTTTTTAAATTTGTTGTTGTCCTTTTGGTTGTATGAGGAGGCACAGTGTGTCTACTTATACCTCCATCTTGGCCAGAAGTCCACTTTTTTTATATTGTAGTGTTTTCTGTTGGAGGTTTCTCAGTTTAATGGGGGCTACAGTGCTGACATGCTATCTAGTGTTCCTAAGTGCAGGGAGGCTGTGACATGCCCATGAAGGAAAAATATGTGTTCAATAAGCTTCATTCAGGTGCAAGTTACAGTGCTGTTGACCTCAAGTTCAAGATTAATGAGTCAAGTTACAGGGTCCAGCACAAATAATGCCTTTTTATTACCAAATCTTTTATTTCAAAACCATAAGCGTGTAATTCTGTAACATAACAATATCACACTCAAGCATACCATATGACATTTTAGGTGAAATGTTCAAACTGAAACTATAAATTATTACACCCATATTATTACCCGACCAACCACACTCAAGCAGACATTATTTCTGCTGGACCCTATATATTAAAGAAATGTGTGAGGTCATGGTTGTGTTAACTCGTCAGGGGAGTCCTTTCACTATGCATATGTGTATCAAATCATCACATTGTGCACTGTGAGTGAGTCTTACCATTTTATTTGCTGGTTATGCCCCAGGAAAGCTGAGAAAGACAAAAACACATGTAAAACAAAGTGTGTTGCTCAGCTGACAAAAATGGTGTGACTGGAGGCTCAGGACCCTCACCCCACATGGCCCCTGGAGCACTGGTTCAGCACTAACAGAGGCAGGGCTCACACTGGCACTGCAGAACACTGCTACCACACAGTGAGGAATGACTATAATTACTTTCTGCTGTGGTTGTAGTTTTCGGTATTTGTAGGAGAAATGTTCTTGAAAATTTTTTGTGATTGCTCTGCTCTAATGTTTATTTGTATTCTTAGATTGTAACTAGTAACCCTAGTGACAATCGTTCTATTACAAATTTTTTATTAACTGATTTAAGCTTATTTTCAAGGCCAACAGCTTTTTGAGATTATTCTAATTTGCCTTTCAGTCATTGGTAATGTTACCTATGATGGAAGAAGCCCAGTGGAAAATAATTTATGATTGCTACTGCTAAGACTTCGTCTTCTATCTCCCTCCAACAGAATAAGAAATATATCATTCCTAAAAATGAATAAAGGATTTAAGTGAGAAATCCCCAATATTTAGAGGCATAGTTCCTGTGTTTTAAAAAACATCATATTGAATGTAGTCCAGGTTAAACAAATGCCTTTTGTATGAAGATATTTCCATGTGGAAGATATCCAGGTTGTTCATCTGTGTCCCATTATTTAGTATTAAGAAGTTAATAATATTTTAACACATCTCTCATGTAAATAAGATTTCCTTCTGGAGATGCAGGCCACCAAATAAACCATGCATGAAGACAAAAGGCAGAAAAATAGTTTAAATGATATGATGGAATTAGTTGTGTGTGTGTGTGTGTGAATTAGAAATTATCTTAATCTACTAATTCGTGAAGACATATTGTTGCTTTTACATTTAAATATCAGTAAACATCAATGTGTCTGGAACTTAGTGAGTACCAAACAATAGTTTTAGGGGAAAGGGAAAAAGTGAGATGGAGAGAATGAAGGAGAAGGGATTTAGTTACTTAACTCTTTCCGAGTTCAAAAAAGAAAATAACCACAAATGCCCATAAAATACTACTTGCTAATGGACACTTGCTAAATGCTGGATAAACCTTTATTTTGGGAGAATTGGTGATTCATTTACAACAAGAGACTGAGGCCCTCCCACTAAAGATTGGAATGGCCTTGAATAAAGCCTCTTAGCCCTAGAACCAAAAAGTATCACCACCCACACTATCCAAGCAAAATGTCCACCATGTATGGAGTATCTGTCTGTGCTTATTTAACATCCAAGCCATCTTATTGGCAAACATCATTATTTCTGATCTACAACCAAGGAAGCTGAGGCTCAGAAAAGCTCGGTAACTTGTCCAGGGTCACACAGCCAGTAAATGGTGGCCATGGAATTGGAGCTCACATCTGTGGGACTTCAAAATCTATGTTCCTAACCAAATGTCAAAACTTCGCCATAAGCATCAACCCATTTTTCTAGACGCCCATTTGATTCACGAGTGATAGGCCTCCATATCATTTGCCATTTCTGTGTCTAGTAGGTGCTATAGTGGGGGCGTAAAATAATGGATTTTTAAAGTGTTCTATAAGTACAAATAATCAACACAATTTTTAAAGAATCATGCTGTGGAAGCTGGCTATAAAAGTAAATCATCTGACTGGAGTTTTTTAAATTTTGGCAGATATTGACTACCTGGAGAAATTGTAACTCTTAACCATTGGAAAGATCCTTCTTCCTTTTCCATGTCTCCCACCTGACTTCTCAGTATAAGGCCTATCTGAAATACCTATCAGGTTATTTTAATGGAATAAGAAGACTTGAAGAGTGAGAATGCAGAGCAAGAGTTTTGTGTTTGACATGTTAGTTTGCATCTGGCATTTCTGAGATCGATTCTTGGTTAGTTGACGGTGTGCTGGCATTTAGTTTGGCCCCGGTTGCTCAGTGTGAGCCTAGAACACAGGAGTCACTGGCACCTGTCCCAGCCTCTGTTTCTTAGGAGGTTGGAATAGAAAATCCTGACTTCTCATCTATTTGTAAAACGTTCCATTTTACATCACTTTGATATTTACCATATATCCATGTAATATGAAGACATGTGTGCTATATTTATAACTTAAAGAATTAAAGTGACTTCTGTGTATGATGCCATAAACACATATGTATCTCCAGTGTACTGTGTTGTATAGAACTGATTCATTGTGCTTGATCGCCGTGGTGCATTGTTCTGGGCCCCGTTTCTGTGTTGAACAGTTCACACAAATTATGGCTTATTGGGAGTCATAGTTACATTCTTTCATGTTTAACTAAGGATGTTACTTAGGAGTAAGAGCCCAGTGGCTTTCCCAAGGTATCTTCTGACTCTCTCTGACAGATGGCTTTAGGAACAGCTACCAGAAATTTTAACCGCTGCTGGCCTTCAGGAACCAAGATTTAAGTGAACTGGCTTGATGGGCGTTATGTTGTGGAATTAGAACTGTGTTCTGGTTCCATCACTTTGAAAGTCATCATTCTGAATTTCAGAAAATATGTGATAAAATTGTTGAAATGCTTAGAAAATAGTAACATCAACATACCTTTATTAAAGTGTACATTTCTTTGACTGATGTTTTTAATCAGGCGCAGGCACACAGTATTATATAGCTCTGTAGCTGAACATGCCTCCATGTGACTTATGTCAGTTTACATCATTATGGAGATATAATGCTTCATTAGGCATTAGGAAATTAGGTGTTTCGTATGAGTAATTTTACCAAAAGATTCTCTCTCTTTAATGCCTTAAAGAATGTTTTAAATCAATCTTCAATAGAAGTCTCTTTAAAATACGTACTTTCCTATTTCTCCTTAGAGTACAGTAGACCTAATTTTATATTTTCTTGATGCTTTAGGGTTCTAATTAAAGCATGGCTTACTATACTGTGCTTTGAATAATGATGCTCACAGGGGCTAATAAAAAGTGTATGACTGTTTCGTTTTTTTAGTTTAAAATCTCCTCCCCCATCTCCATTTCTCCCTCTCCAGGGGCTCCCTCTCCTATCAGCCTGCCTCTTGCTTTATAAATTATGTTTCTAATCTGGTGTGGGCTTGGAAACAAGACTACCAAGCCCATTTAAATTGTAACTAAAATTAACGTAAACTAGCTAGGCGAGGGAGCTTGGGAAGTGCTCACTATGTAAGATCTAGCACATGGATTTGTGCCATCCATTCTGCTGTCTGTGTTGCTTTTCTGGCTTCTTGCTAGCTGGAAATTTGACTGTGATTTAGATAAATGGATGCTGTGATGACTTCAAACTCTGGAAAGTATTTTAAAGTAATTGCTGGGTTCATATAGAGGAAGAAAAATTTTGGATCTATTCCAAAACATTAAGAAAGGTGAAATTCCCCTAATTTTAAATACATTAGTATGAAGAAAAAGTATTAAATGAGCTGAAGAATCATACTCTAATTTAATTGATTCGCCTGATATTCCACTGTTTTTTTTGAGTTGGAGAAAAATTGACACAATATGGAAGAATTTTTCTTATATTAGTTTCAACTCACAGTCTGAAGGACTTTTTGGTTTTTTGCATATTTTTCCTAAGCAACCATGAGCCAATATAAATTTTGCAATTCCATTGAGGCAAATTAAAATTTTAACTGAACTTTTTCATAAACCAACAATGTGAGGCTTGAAAATAGTTTAATGACCTCATTAGGAAATTAACCCAACCTGTGGTTTTAGACGGGTGCATTTTGAAATAACCTTTTAGGTGTATTCTAAAAGAAAAAACTAGCATGCTTCAAGTGAAGCCATTCCTATAAAATTGCCACCTCAAATATCTAAGCTGAAATTTGGATGTTTTTTCACCTTTTTTTCCTTTGTAAATTTGTTTCTTGTCTTTGGGGTCTTGATAGGAGAATAAAGGTCTGGATTTACTCTATATCTGAAAAAGTCAATTGTAGGCAATTTCCATAAATGAAATATTCATATAAATTTGAATGTGTAATTTCCTTATTTGGAAAATTAAAATTCCTTTCCTCAGTTATGCAAATTACAGCATGACAGTAACTTTACAATGAACATTTAAAAAGCTAAAAATTATACTTTGAATATAATTTTTATTGGGAATAACATAGTAAATCCCATTAAAGGTATTGTTCAAAAACGTTACAGAACCCTTGTATGAAATAAGGTAGAAGTACTTCTTACATATAATATTCAAAATGCCTAGAATTTTTTAAAGACCACTTTCTGTCGGCTTTGTTTTTGCCCTCCAGCTTTCGGTGAATATTTTTCTTCTGTCCGCATCACTATGGTGGTCTCTAAGGCTCAGTGATTTCCCTTCTGTTGTTTCTCATCTAATTTCATTTCCCTCGGGAGCCCATTTCCTCCTTTGGTTTTATACTGAGCTCTGTTTGGTTGCCTCTTTGCTTCTGGTTTCTTGTCAGTTCTTCAATTATATATATGCAGTTGACCATGAGACATTTTCGTTTGGATAGCCCAGCTCATTCAAAAGATAATACTACCTCCTTTATCCCACCTCCACCCAAAGCAGACTCCTTCCCAACCTCCCCATCTTGGGTAGGGTTTCACTCAAAATCAGTGCAGAAAAGGATTTAATGTACGGAAAGAGGTGCTTGCATCACTAGAAGAGTGAAAAAGTAATGGGACCGAATACCTTTAGGTGGGAGAGTAATCAGAGTCAGGAAGGGGCACGGCAGAAACTCAGACCCAGGCCTGAAGATGCAAGCGATCAACTGCCTTCCCTAACAAAAATCCTTAGAATAAAAAACAAGCAAAACCAAACAAAAACCCTAGCAAAAGTGTGGGAAACAGAACCGTAGTCCCTAAGAATAGAGAGTTCAAGGAGGAATCTGAGAAGAGGACTCAGCTATGGAAATTCCTGAATCAGAATACTGGAGCAGAGCAGGCTCAGCCTCTATTTTAATACCAGATTAGTTGTCTTGTTCACTCTTCTATCTCCAGTGCCTAGGGCATAGGATGTGCTTAAAAACAAACAAACAAAAAAACAAAACAAAACAGTTTTTGTAAGAAAGGATGAATGAAATCCACAAATAAAATATTCAGGATTCGCACACTGACTTGCAGCAGTACAGACAACTGAGGTCTGCTTCTGCTTCCTGCCCTGCAAACTCAGGGCACTGAGCCGGGGCAGAACCCACCTCTGGGTGGGGTGAGTGGTCCACTGAGTCAGAGCACGTCTGGTGAGATCTGTCCCTGGTATTTATTTATTTTTATTTTTTTTGTTCTTATTGATTTGAGAGAGACAGACATTGATTTGTTGTTCCACCCTTCTATGCATTCATTGGTTGATTCCTGTGTATGCCTTGACCAGGGATCAAAGCCACAGCCGTGGCACATCAGGACAACACTAACCATCTGAGCTACCCAGCCACGGCCTCCCTAGTATGTCTCTAAAAATAATTTTGGTTATAAGAGGTGTAGATGCATCACTTGATTCCTATAACGCACAGTAACTCAAGAGTTAGCTTTATTTTTCAATGTCTTCAGTTACTATCTCCCTATTACAAAAGCCTACCCAAAGTTTTGTGAAATTTTACCTTCATTTAGTTTAATAACATGGCATTCTGCTTTTAAAATAATAATTTAAATATTTTAAAAGCTTCCTCAGCCTATTAGGCCTATTCAGTAGACCAGTTAACTATTTTTTAAGGGTTTGTTTCAGTGATTTCACTGAACTTCAAACACAAACATAAAATCCTCTCATGTTCTTTTAATAATGTAGAAAGGAGCTTTTGCAAAGCCAGAAGTTTAGAAAAAGAAGCTAAACTCAGATGTCATTCAAAATTTGACCTTCATGATATTTCCTAATCTTCTTTCTTCCTAATCCTTTCCAAGAACCATTGTAAGTAAAAGAGTACACTAGACCCTCTTCAAGAACAGAAACTCAGGTGGCCCCGCACCACACGACTGAAAGAGACAGGAAACTTTGAAGATTGACTCACATCCCAGGCATCAATTTCTTCTATTAAAGTACAGCTTCATGTACTAGCCCTCTCAAAAGAACCTTTCAGAAGTAGTAACTCAGGAGGGGTTGCAGTAACTTGGTAGGAGAACCAGCGGAGGCCTTTGTTCTAGTTCTGATAAACCAGTGAAACTTCCTGGCTCAGGCTATCACAGAGATGGGCTCCCCCTTTCCTTCCAGTCCCAGTCCAAGTCCCAGCTGGCTGCACCTGCCAGGTGACCCTTCCCTCCTCCTAACTGAACCGCCCGCAGCCGGCCCCTTCTCTCTCTCCTCACGTCTTGGCCACTTAGCTAATCAGCCTTCTCCAGATGCCTGCGGACAACACATTCTGCAGGCATCAAGGCCTCCCACCATCCTCTGTATCCTGCACCAAGGAAACACTTAGCAAGTGTCTGTTCATGACATTGTGATCAATGATATAGTAATGTCAATAATGATTTCATTATTATAGGGATAACTAACTATCTTTGAGAAGCACGAGGGGAAAATTAGTTAAGGCTGCTGAGTTAATTGGTAAACGATCTGTGTGCCCTGATGTACAAGCTTCAGCTTGAAAACTTGAAGTTGTTTTTTTTTTTTTTTTTGGTTTGGTGGTGTTCAATTCTGTTTGTCTTTTTTTTTTTAATCCTCGCTTGAGGGTTTGTTTTTATTGACTTAAGAGAGAGAGAAACATTGACGTAAGATAGAATCATCAATCGGTTGCTGGAGCTTGAACCTGCAACCTAGGTATGCGCCCTGATAGGGGATCAAACCTACAACTTTTTGGTGTATGGGATGACACTCAAACCAGCCAAGCCACCCAGCCTGGGCAGTTCTGTTTATCTTTTTATTTAG
Source organism: Tonatia bakeri (assembly GCA_004024845.1). Lineage (NCBI taxonomy): Eukaryota > Metazoa > Chordata > Mammalia > Chiroptera > Phyllostomidae > Tonatia > Tonatia bakeri. The sequence goes on from PVIA01006200.1 coordinate 91,507, forward strand.
CAAATACAGAAGATAAGTATCTTTGTCAAAGTACTTTGAAAAGTACTTTGTCAAAGTGTACACAGGAATCAAGTTAATGGAATATGCCTTCTACCTAAAGCTAGCTCAGTGTTTTAACTCTAAAGATTCTTAGTATTTGGTGACTTAATAAATTATTGAGTCAATTAGATTGGACATAAGCCATTCTTATTCAGATTCTACATAAAATGGTACTTTTGAAAGTTGCCTCATCAGTTTTTGTTTAAATTATTTGGAGTAAGTCATCCAGATATTTTTTTCCACCCTCTCTTGCCCAAACTAAAAACAACACTCGGGTTTCTGTATTCGGTAATCCCTATAGTTTGAATCCTCAGTACTTGTATCGGATTTACATGTAGTCCTACTGCACAGGTGACCCTTGCACCTGGGGATCGAGAATGGGAATGAGTGAGTGTGTTGCTGGTGTCCTTTGCTGAGGCAAAGAGGCTCTCTCTCCAGAAACCTGAACTGGAGAGGTCAGGCTTCAGGCAGAGGGAGAAGACTGGCCTGTGAAGCATGAGTCAGGAAGTCTGCCTGAGCCTCCTGGGATTAGAAGGGGTGATGTGTCTTAAAACAGGCTAAAGAAATTAGGAGGAAGTTTTGTATGTCTTGGGGCCCAAGCATTAAAGACGAAGCAGTGTCCCTTGAGGGCCGTGTGGGACAGTAACCTCTCACTATCAAAGAGGAACAAAGCTGGACACTAGCTAAAGGCAGCAACACCAGCTTATTCCTCACTATTTCGGTGCAGGAAAGACCCCAGTGTAACCTGAGCTCAACTCCATGGAAAGGAGAAGCAGGAGGCAGTTTAAACTCTGGACTATGCCGCAGGGAAAGAACTAAAGAGCATTAAGGGATATGATTCAGCTGTCTGTGTCTTTTAACTGGCTCCCGTTTTATTAGGCTTGTGCCCTCCCCCAAAGGCTGGAGACAGAGGCTCACCTCTTCCCTGATAATTCCATTTCAAGGAATGGCTTCCAAGTCTTTGAGAAAGAAGCTCCTTGGTTGTAGTAACATACACACCTTTGAGAGACAGAGAAAGGATTTACTATTGCAAGTTTTTGAAACTAAATGCTTTCAGAAGAGGGAGCTTGGGCCCATGCCAGGTCTTGACTGGAACAAACCTAAGTGCTTTTGGCAGCATCGAAATTTCCATGCAGGGATCATTGGGGGTAGAGTCAGTATCTGGGGAACACAGCCTCAAGCTTCTATAAAGCATGGTGGTGTTTCTTCAGGTCTTCTAGTGTGGGGCTGACACCATCGTCCATGTTGAAATTGTGTTCTTATAGGTCTGAGTTTAGGGCCTAGTCCAGAAGAGGGCCCGAGGAGTCTGACTAGAGCTCAGTCAAGGAGAGTCTCTGTCACCACTCTGGGAAAAGCTCCAAGGGTGACATGGATGTCAGAGGGACACAGACCCAGCCACCTCTGAGAAAGAAACATATCCTTCTGGTGGTGACGTTGGAGCCTGACTAATTACGGCACTGTCCTCTCCTTACACTGGCAACAACAACTTGTTAAGTGACTTGTGAGGAAGGGTGCAATTTCTACCCGAGATTTTCTGCTTCGTAAAGTCAAACATTGGCTTTTGAGGAAGTCAGGACTTCAATGTTGCACATCCAAGGTTATGCTGATTTTCACTTATTGTGAGCTTTTTTAGATCAAGGATATACAGCAGGAACATGACAGGGAGCTATGAAATGCATTTGTTTACATGAAAGCCACAGTTTTATTTTTGTTGTTGAAAGAAATCTATCAAGAGGGTGTACTTTTTTTTTTTTGGTCACAGAACTTGAAGGTCTGTTTCTCCTTCTTCAACTTATGAGAAAACGCTAATTTTTAAAGTTCTTTCCCTTGAGTCTTATACAGCAGAGGTTAGCAAACTATGACCCATCAGCCAAATCCATCTTCTAACATGTTTTGTAAAGTTTTATTGGAACATAGTCATGCTTATTTATTTGCATGCTATCTATAGCTGCTATGGCAGAGTTGGGTAGTTTCTACAGAGACTGTGGCTCTGTAGCCCTTTACAGAAAAAGTTTGCCAACACCTGCTCTAGATATTCACAACTACTTTTTTTCATTATAAATATTCCAAATATTCTTGCTGTCTATTTGCAGTATGGAGCTAGAAGGCTTGTAGAATTAATGTTGATACTTTTGGACTCAGTTGGATCCGCCACCAAAATTTTTTGTTTGAGCAAATCAACTTGAATAAGACAGCATTGTGTGAAGCCTGCAGTGACGCCTCTGAGAAAAAGACCAAGCGCACACCTGTAGCCAGGTTTCCTGATGCACCGGAAACTTTGTCTCATAATTAAAGACCTCCATCACATGCAATGGAGGGAGATGCAAATATTTGCAGTAGAACTACTGTTCTTTAATTATGAAGAAATTAAAATACTAAGCTCATGTCTATTTTGAAAGTAAAATAAAAATAACTACAATAAAACCTTTACTTCTTTTTTTTTGGAAAAATATAACCTTTCCACTTATTCATCCCTTTCCATAAAGTCCATTCTGACTCTTCCTCTATAAAGAAATCACTTTTATGATCCCAAGGAGGCCTTTAGTTTGTGGTATTATTTCTGTGACCTGAGGTGAACAATTGACAACTTTTAAAAGCATTTAAGCTCACAGCCAAATAGTATAACTCTAGATTCTCATAATCTTCCTTTCCCTGAGTCTTGACATCTTAAAACTAAGCTCCTAACTTCATACCCATTAGAATGGCTATCATAAAAACAACAAAACAACCCAGAAAATAGCAAACATTGACAAGGATGTGGAAAAAATGGAGCCTTTGTGCATTGCTGGTGGGAATGTAAAATGGTTTAGCCTCTATGGAAAATACTATGGCCTTCCTCAAAAAATTAAAAATAAAATTACCATATTATCCAGCAATTCCACTTGGGATATAACAAAAAGAACTGAAGTAGGATCTCAAAGAGATACTCCGTGTTTGTAGCAGCATTATTCATGAATAGCCAAGCGGTGGAAGCAACCCACGTGTCCATCAACAGATAAACAAAATGTGGTCTATCCATGCAATGGAATTTTACTCAGCTTTAAAAAGGAAGGAGTTTCTGTCACATGCTACAGAATGAATGAACCTTGATGACGTTATGCTAAGGGAAATAAGCCAATCACAAAAAAGACAGACTCTGTATGACCCCACTTATGTGAGATGCCCAGAGTAGTCAGATTCATAGAGACAGAAAATAGAATGGTGTTCACCAGGGGCTGAGGGAGAGAGGAATGCCGAGTCCGTTAATGGGAACAGAGTTCAGTTTTTCAATGAAAAGTTCTGGATATTGGTCACACAACAATGTGAATACACTTAACACTACTGAACTGTACATTTAGAAATAACTATCAGCTGACAGGATGTTTTAATAAGGAAACAAATTAAATCAAGCTGATTGATGTATTTTCATCACTTAACCTGTAATACTGTATTAGTATAACTTCAGGCAAGATTTTCTATTAGCCTGATGATGAGGCCAGCACAGTCCCTTTTTTGGGTTTGCCAGGAATAAAGAAAATGGGTTGGCGGTTCAGATTTGCCTTTGAACACTATTGAGATCAGCTGGATTCCCATCAGCACTGTTGCCATTGAACACTCCTTCTGAACACATCTCACTCACTCAAGTCACGATGGCACTAAAAATCAGAATTTGGATTCTAAACTGTTGCCTTCGCCCGAATGAACCCATCACCAGGAGTCAATGTCTCGAATTGAGAAACTGCTGGACAATATTGTGGAACAAAGTTCCATTCACAGTATCGTAAAGAATCAGTCTCAAGCAAATAAAAGAAATTGAATTCTGCTGTTTTTATTTGTGAATTAAAGATTGTACATTTGTCAGCTTCCACTATGCATGCTACAGTGACTTCAAAAGAAGTGCAAAAATGCCCATCAGAAACAGAACTCAGAAGTTACAATTACAAAGGATGAAAGGAGAAGGCTGAGAATTCCTATAAGGGGGCAGTGTGCTGCTTGTCACATCTCTCTGCCTTGTCATAACTGGGAGGACTGATGGCTTTCTGTAAGAACAATCAGTGTCTCAAGCAAAGCTCTGAGTAACATTATGCTTCCAGACCTGGCTTCTTTCTTTCTTTCTTTCTTTTTTTTTTAATGCTCACCTGAGGATATGTCTATTGATTTTAGAGAGAGAGGAAAGATGAGAGAGAGGGGGAGAAAGAGAAACATTGATATGAAAGAAATAATCAATCAGTTGCCTCCTGTACGCACACCAAAGGGTGTTTGAGCCCAACCTAAGTATGTGCCTCTGGCCAGGAATCGAACCCACAACCTTTGGTGTACAAGGTGATGCTCCAGCCAAATGAGCTACCCAGCTAGGACTAGATCTCATTTCTTTATTGCCCACGTTATGAGATTTCTTCTTTCTTCTTCACAGTGGTTATATTTTTTAGTTTTTCCAATTACTGTTAGGGTAAATGTTTGATTCACAAACCAGCTATTCAAATATTCTCAGGTATTTCTCAGGGATAGAATCCTGGTACTAAAGGTTGATTCCCCCCACCCCACCCACTGTAGCTTAATAATTCACTTCTCCTATTAGAGGATAATGGATATTTGACCATATTATTTTTATGGTTAGCTGGTGAATGCTTGGATGAAGTACAGACAAACCCAGTCCATTTCTGGGTGAAGCATCTTCTCACACAAGAGAAGACTGAGACAAGTGAAAAAAACAAAACAAAACAAAACGTGTTTGATGTGCAAAATAGCAAGGGATATTTCTAAATTACTTGGACTTTGGACAGCACTTAGATTTGGAAATTTTTGTTATGTAACTACATCCAGTGTTTATGCATGAGCATTTCTGTTCTGCTTTGGTGTAAGTCTTTGTGTAGCTCAGTATTTCAAAAATAGATACTGAAATGCATAGCAAATCTTGCACATTTCTTTCCTGTAGTTTCCTTCACCTGAAATGACTGATGAGAAGGAACTGAGCAGATATTCACCCTCCTAAACACGACCATTACTTGCCATGTACAGGCACCCCTCAGAGATACCGGGGTTCAGTTCCATACCACCGTCATAAAGCGAGTAGCACAATAAGTGAACCGTCATGTTTTTGCTGGTGCAGGACCTTATGAAGTGCAATAAAATGAGGTATAGCTGTACATAAAAAAGAAAGACTGAAATTATAAATTTGTGTGTGACTCTATTTTCTCTGGCCAGTGACACTGTTCCCTGAAGTGGAGAGTGGTCACAGAAACAATCATCGAATTTTACGTGTGTGACGTAAAATTCCTCTCCATCCGTGAGCCTCATTCAGTGACAGTTACGTTACTGCTACACTTAATACAATGACTGAAGAAATTATCCCAGTTTATAAGCTGTAAAATTCTGCCCAGGAAATAGCAATAAGTGTATCTTTAGTTCTACATATGCACTATAGCTTATGTATACGTGGTTGTTTATTTATAAACAGGCTGGACAGATATGAGGCATATTCTTAGCTCTTTAAAGGCATAGTTTAAGTATTACCATGGGAGTAGAAGGGAGAAATCAAGTATTCACCAGAAATGTCCCTTTCAGGCAACATATTCATCTGTGTGGACATCTGACATAATTCTGCATAGTTACAGTTTTTAAAATTTTTGTTCGAAATTATTAGCTGACTTTAGTTCTGACTATCAATAGTAAGAACAAATAAAAACCCTCAATCTAAGGCTGCTGTCTGTGTCTCAACAGTGTCAGAGAAGTAAGATCTTAAAGCGTAACTATCTTAACAGTGCCTTCTAAAGACTTTCCTGCAGGGGTGATCTGACCACAAGAAGAAAAACAAACAGTGGAGCAGCAAGATTACGTCCATTAACTTGGCACCACAAAAACACTTCGCACAAGAGCCCTGTGATCTGTCAGGTGACAGGTGGTAGCTGGGGTTTAAGCTGTCCTGGGCAGGATTTCAGATTTTCATTCTTCAGTGCTTTAGGCAGCATACTTCTATCATAAAGCGATCAATAATAATTAGGTGTCTGGAATGAAATACAGTACAGCATTATGCTTCCTACATCTGGAAGGAGAAACTCACTTAACTAGCCCTAAATCAGTGAATTTTCTTTTCATTCCTGGGGGGAGTGTTAGAGGCAGCAGAGAACACGGTGGAAATGTGAATTGTGACTCAGTGCACAATCACAAAAAAATTAGGTGTTATGACACACTTTCCTACAAGTAGTAGAAGCAAGCCCCAGAGCACTAACCCTTTATTTCTAGCATAAACACTTTCATCACATTGCATTCTTTGTCATGTAGGGCCACCTATTTACGTCTAATGAAAACGCCTGTCATAATAGGTGACATATAGGTGAAAGGACAAATTGAAGGTTATAAACAGGGCTTACCATAAATTATTTTTCAGACTTTAGTTTTATTAAATCATGTTTTACTGTGATCCCATAAGAGGGGGTCAGTAAATGGAGAAGGAATTATTTTTGTGTCTCCTAGATCTCAGAAGAGAAAACTAATACTCAAATTCTGTCAGAAATTGGTTTGAAGTCTCCTGTGCAGACTGGGGTGGGAGGCAAAGAAAATGGAATTTGCAAATTGCAGGGCAAACTTTCCTCAGTGCACTCCCAGCAGTGAGGAGCCTCATCCTTGCCAAACAACTTCCCAGAAGTGGCTTCCTTCTTGTCCCTTCAATGACGGGCTCCAAGAGCAGGCATTCTGTTTTCAAAATCCAGAATCATTACTTCTACAAATTACCTCTAAAACTTGCTGCCAACAATGTTCTGCCCCCAAAACTCCAGGTCTGTCCTGCTACCCAGAGACTAGGAAGCATCAGGAGCAACCTTCTACACTCTGGTCTGACCCATTTGAACAAAAGACCAGGAAAACCTTGACTCGTACTGCCTTATAATTACCCTTACTTTCATTAACAGGAGTTAGTCCACTGGCCAAGAGCAAAAGTTCATTATATGGTGGCTGAGTTTTTTATTCCCCTTCAGAGACTATTGCAACAGTACAAAGAGAAGCAGAGTTAGCAAGCATGTCTTCTTCGGGTTTTTATTTCGGAAAACAGGATGCATGGAGAAAATTCATCAAGCATCAACATACAGTTTAAAGGGTGGTTATGAAGTAGCACCATATACTCACTGCCTAGGTCAAGGAAGAAAATACCCATAGCACCTGGAAGCCCCCAAATGTGCCTTTCTGATTGCAGTTTGCATGACCCAGCAAAGGTAGCCGCTAACCTGATTTTTACTGTGATCATGTCCTTTCTTTTCTTTGTAGTCTTAAAGTTTGGAGATGTGCATCTCTAAACCATTTATTTATTTTTGCCAGTGTTTTAACTTTACATAAATGGATCATTTATATGTGTTCTTTGGGGTTGCTCTGTTCACTCAACATCACTTGTAGGATTCATTCACTTACACTTTTTACTTTGAAAGTTTTCAAGCATAAGAGAGATTGAAAGAATTGTATAATAATACTTTATAATTGGATAGTTATACAACCACCACCTAACAACAGTTACTTGATTTGGCCATATTTGGGGTTTTTTTCAAAAAAACCCTGAAGTGTTTTACAATAAATTACTGAATTTTCTAATCATGTATCTCTTTAAAAAAATAAGGAAAATGTCCTATATAATTATAAGATCATTATACTATGTAGCAAAACTGACAATAATTCACTAATATTTTCTTATACCTAGTCCATATTCATATTTCTCCAGCTGACCCCAAAACACATTTACAGATTTGAACACTTTGTTCAAACCAAGATCCACTCCAGATCCATGGAGAATGCACTGGTAACAGCACAGCAGACAGCTTAAAGTGAGTCCTTCCTCACGCCCATCACTTGGTCAGTGGCTGGAGCCCCTGTGGGGCCTGGGTGCAGGCAGGGCCATCATGGTACTGAGCGGGGCAAATCCCCCGTCTCTGCTCATGACATTATGCACCCTCATACTTGGTGACTCTAAAGGAATTATACTGTCAGAAAGAAGTACCTACTATCAGTTATGTCCAACCCAAAATTCTTATGTGGGGCAGACAGCATGTGCTACTGAGCTACTCAAGGTTAAGCAAGTTTAGTCCTTACTTATCTGGGGAATGTATGGGGAACTGGCCCATCAGGAATCTCATTGGAATGCAAATCTTTACTAACTGAAGCGTCTGCCTGGAGGAGAGGGAGATAAATGGCTGGTCCTTTGCTCCATTAGGATCTTCCAAGTCAGTCATGCCTTGCTGGGTAGATATTGTAGGACTTTGGGTTTTGGGGTGTGTTTGATTCAGATATTGGCTGGAAAGCTCTTGACAAAAGAGTTAGGCCCATCTAAGTCTCTGTCGTGTTAGACAGACTGACCAACCTGGGTCCTTTGCTTCCTGTAACCTGGCAGTTAGATCAGCATCTCTCAGACATTTTCCTCAAAGTGGAGGTCCCAAGCTACTCCATAAAAGTGTCATATTGTCAAGTGAATTTGAAAGAAACACCAGGTTAAACTGAATTAAGCTGCTTTATTCACTGTAGGTGTTTTTGTGCTAATGACTGCTGTGATTCTCCCCTGGTACATGGCATCTGCCAAACTTATTGTCCTCAGAACCCTTTCCTCAGAGCATCCCTGGGGGTTACTATTCTGCACAACAGACTTTAGAAAATGCTGATCTAGATGAGTTGGATGTAATCACAAGCAACAGCAAATAAACAATCTCATCTCCTACCTCATGGGCCATGAAGAGTTTATCCAAGCTAGCTAAGCAGCATTACCCAAGAACAATGGCAGGGCTGCAATGTCCATGTGCTCCCTCTACTTAGACATTCGCTGAAGTTCATACTGTAACAATGGGGGAGTCGAATTCTGTGGTTACCAATCATGGGATGAGGACACATAAGCCTTAGATTCTTTTCTTTTTTTTTTTAATTTTATTTATTTATTTTTAGAGAGGGAAGGGAGGGAGAAAGAGAGAGAGAGAGAAACATCAATGTGCGGTTGCTGGGGGCTGCTGGGGCCGTGGCCTGAAACCCAGGCATGCTCCCCTACTGGGAATCGAACCTGCGACGCTTTGGTTCGCAGCCTGCGTTCAATCCATTGAGCCATGCCAGCCAGGGCAGCCTTAGATTCTTTTCAATGGAATTTCCACATGGTTTGGATTTTTAGAGGGAAAAAAATTCCTAACTGGTCAGTGTCTCTGATTTTGAGAATCATTTATCTTAACTGGCAAATTTTTAATCCATTTTGAATTAATAATCCAATAAGCTTTTCTTTAGATAATCAGTTATTGAAAACCTTCTTGCCTAGTTTATTCCATATTTGACAAATGTTTGGATATTCATAGTACTCTTGAACATCTGAGTTAGTAAAAGCACAATCATTGGTGCTCATACCAATTGCTTCTAGATTAACATGACTTCTTAAATATGCGTATACATTCTGTCTGAAACTAGACCTTTAGAGTTGCATTCTCTTTTACTTCCCCTTCCTTTTCAATACACCACTTAGATGAACAACTATGTTGTTTTTCTCATTAATTTCCTTCTGAAACAAAAGATCAGCTGACATTTGCCATTTGATCTTTTATAATAGAAGGCCTCCAGTTTCCCCACTTCTCCAAGTCCTTGCTCCCTTGTATAAATTTAATTTCAAAAGAGAGTCTCTTCATCTTAAAACAATGAAAGAATTCCTCTGAAGGTAGTGTTGATGTGGGTTGATTGTTTTGTTTCAGACCCACATCTAGGCCAGTGTTGTGGCATCACAT